>CAUYLG010039064.1:0-110496 GCA_963573385.1 Cacajao melanocephalus
ATATAGACACATACACATATGGACACGCATATGCATATACACATGCATACACATATATAGACACATACATGTATAGACATATATAGACATGCACACATACACATATATACACATACACATAGATACATATAGACATACATAGACACATATACACATACACACATACACATATATAGACACACATACACATATAGACACACACACATATATAGACACACATACACATATATATATAGACACACACATATATAGATACACACAGACACATACACATATATACACACATATATAGACATGCATACACAGACACATGCATACACATATATAGACACACATACCATAGACACATACATAGATAGACACACACATATATATAGACATACATACACAGACACACATATAGACAGATACACATATATAGACACATACACATGCATACACGTATATAGACACGCATACACATATATAGACACACATACACATATATATAGACAGACATATGTATGCACATATATAGATACACACACATATAGACACACACACATACCCATAGACACACACATACATACATATACACACATACACATACACACACATATAGACATACATACACATATAGACACATATAGACATACACATGCATGTACATATATAGACACACATGCATACACAGACACATGCACATACATGTATATACACACATAGACATACACTCATATATAGACATACATAGACACATACACACATATAGACACATACATAGACACACACATACGTAGACACACATACATATACATATATACATATATATATATGTATTTGTTTTGTTTTTTTTCTTTTTTTGAGATGGCATCTCACTTTGTCACCCCGGCTGCAGTGCAGTGGCATGATCTCAGCTTATTGCAGCCTCCACCTCCCAGGTTCAAGTGATTCTCCTGCCTCAGACTCCCAAGTAGCTGAGATTACAAGTGTGTGCCACCACACCTGGCTAATTTTTTTTTTTGAGACGGAGTCTTGTTCTGCCAGCCAGGCTGGAGTGCAGTGGCTCGATCTTGGCTCACTGCAACGTCCGCCTCCCAGATTCAAGCAATTCTCTGCTTCAGCCTCCCGAGTAGCTGGGATTATAGGTGCCTGCCACTATGCCCGGCTAATTTTTGTACTTTTTAGTAGAGATGGGGTTTCACCATCTTGGCTGGGCTGGTCTTGAACTTCTGACCTCATGATCTACCCATGAGGATTAGTTTTTTTTTTTTTGAGACAGAGTTTCGTTTTTGTCTCCCAGGCTGGAGTGCAGTAGCGCGATCTCAGCTCACCGCAGCCTCCGCCTCCTGGGTTCAAGTGATTCTTCTGCCTCAGCCTCCCGAGTAGCTGGGATTACAGGCATGTGCTACCACGTGCTGCTAATGTTGTGTTGTTAGTAGAGACCGGGTTTCTCCATGTTGGTCAGGCTGGTCTCAAACTCCTGACCTCAGGTGATCCGCCCGTCTTGGCCTCCCAAAGTGCCGGAATTACAGGTTTTGTGAACCACCACCCCTGGCCCACACCCAACTAATTTTTGTATTTTTAGTAGAGGGGGGGTTTCTCCATGTTGGTGAACAGACTGGTCTCGAACTCCTGACCTTAAGTGATCCACCCACCTTGGGCCTCCCCGAATGCTGGGATTACAGGTGTGAGCCACTGTGGCTGGCTGGATGCCGTATATTTTGAGTTTCAGCTTGTTAGGTGGTGGATAGCTACATTCCTGTAAAATTCTTGAGCTTTGCTCTGGGACAGTTAGGTTATTTGAAAGCAGTCCTGTCTTTTTGGGAGCTCTTACCATTGAAGGTCTGGGGTGTGGTCAGGGGCATCTTCTCCAGGCTTGCTCCTCTCTCCTGGGACAGCTTTTCTGGAGCACCAGCGCCCTTGAAGCTGCTGATTTAGAGCTCACGCTTGGTGGCTCCCACCTGTGTCCCTCAGGGTTCTCATGCTCCCATGGGCTCTGACCTCATGTCTTGTTTTGCTGGGCCTTGGGTCGAGTCCTGTGTTGCCGGGTCATGCCTCCTCAAGGCTGAGCCTGTCCTCGTGGGAGCCGTGAGACAGGTTCCCCTCACCCCTGCCGGTCAGGAAGGTTGGGAGGGTGTTGGGTCTAGGTTAGTCAGGCTCCTGAGGCTCAGGGCGGTGTTTGTCTCTGTGAGTTGCTGCTCTGTGTTGGCCTTTCCCTCCAGGCCTGTCTGCCCAGAGCCTGCACTGAGAGGAGTCAGGGTGCCCATGAGAATCACCGGATGGTGCTCAGCAGGGGTGGGTGGCTAGTCAGCCCATGCTGGTCCATGTGCTAGGAGAACACTGCTCAGACATCTGGCCGGGTGGGAAGGATGCAGGTGGACTGGCTGCCTGGAAGTCACCAAGTACCATCCTTGGCAGCAAACGGGGTGTGTTGGCAGGTGGTCTGCTGTGCTGCCCTTTTGGTTTCCAGGAGCTGGGCCTGCACAGAGACCTGCGTGTCCCCGCGTCTGGATAGGGAGGCTGAAGCCTGTGCATGTGAACAGCCGTTACTCTTCCCGTTGCAGCAAGGGCTCCAGTGCTGGGAGCTGCCCTCTGTGCTGCCGGTCATGGCCACACAGGACACAGCTCAGGGACTCTTAGACAGTGGCTCTCCCCTGGGGCCCAGCCCCGTCACCCCTGGTTTCATCTCGGTCATCCATAGGGCCGTAGTCACTGTTATCCACAGGAAGTGCCTGGCCATGGCCTTGGTGGCATTCAGGAGGGCGGGAGGGTCCGGCCTGACTGGCTGCGCAGTGTTGGTGCTGGGCCCCTTGGCAGTGACCTTCAGCTTGTGTGCAGGTACGTGCAGCACTATGGCCTGGGCAGTGCCTGTGACAACATAGAGCGCGTGCTGAAGAGTGTGGCCGTGAAGCTGGGGAAGACGCAGAAGGTGAAGATACTAACAGGCACGGGTGAGTGAGGCTGCTGATGCAGGCACCGGAGCCTCACCCCTTTACCCAGGGGGACCCCGACTGTCCCAGAGGAGGCAGGGAGGAGAGGAACGTGTCGAGGAGTATGAGGTGGCTCTTCTGGGAATGGGTTTCAGGGCAGAGGAGCTACAGAAAGTTGTGGAGAGGAAGGGCTCGTAGTCCAGGCTTCCAGGGGTGAGACCGGCCCTGCCCTGTGCTGGTCAGTGCTGGGTGGACACCTGCAGGCCTCACATGCCTGGCCTTGGAGGCTCCAGGCAGTGCAGCTCAAGCTGTTTTGTTTCTGAGTGTGATCCCGTTCCCCAGGCTTCCCTGATGCCACCCTAGGGTCTCTTAGGGCTGGTCCCTTGGGTGGGTGGGTGCTGGGCTTGTCCTGCTGTGAAGGCTCCTTCCTCACTGAACCCTCCTGTCCCCTAGGTGACGTGAACGTTATTCAGCCTGACTACCCTGCGGCAGCCCGTGACTTTCTCCACACCTTCCGCCGCGGGCTGCTGGGCCCCGTGATGCTGGACCTCGATGTCCTGCGGGGCCGTCCCCCCCGCTGAGACTGTGCCCTGAACCTGTTGCTGGGGGGGAGGGCAACGGAGGCCTGTGGCCTCCCAGACCTCCTGACCGGGGTGGTTGAGTCTCAAGACAGCTCACTCGGTCCAGAAGCTCCACGCTGGCCGCTAGGGTGCTGTGCTCTCTGGCACCCTCACGGCCTGGTCAGCTCCAGGGTCCCTGGTTCGCAGGGGCGGAGCGGGTGGGAGTGGAGACCAGGCTTCCCAGTCAGCTCCCGAGCAGCCCCACATGCTTGGTTCTCCCGGAGCTTCTTGCCCAGTGCCTCCGTCTCAGGAGTTCAAGCTATAACCTGTAACCTTTAAAATCTCCAATTAAAGGGCCTGTTTGTTATTGGCCAGGGAGGTGTACCATAGTGCTTTGGGCCTGTGTGTGGAAGTTGGTCTCACCAGTGGAACCTAAGAAACGAGCAGGTTGGCAGCTGGGGCTTGTGTTGGAGGCTTTCAGTCCGGTGTCCTGCAGTCCTGCAATAAGGAAGAGGCTCGCTGCCAGCAGAGGGGTTTATTTCACACTTAAAGGTGCACACAGACACGGACAGGAGACGCGCAGCAGCAGAGCTTGAGCACTGGCTTTGCCCCTCGGTGCCCTGGGTCTTATTCCAGGGCAGCGGTGAGGGGGGCGCCCTGTACATGGCTTTGCTGTGCAGAGACTGGAAGGTTGCCCGGTGTGGGCAGCAGAGACCCCTGGCCTCTGAGCACCTTCTAGCCCATGGGGTAGTGGGATTCTGCAGTCGTGGGGCTGAGGGGGTGGGGAAGAGGGAAGAGGAAGGAAGGCGGGTGGGGCTGGTGCTGCGGGGCCTGGGGCCAGGGAGGTCCTGTGCAGAAGCTCCAGCCCCTCTTTCCAGTGGTGGCGTGACCTTCCCACAGCAGCCTCCACCGTGGCCCTGGTGCTCAGCGGCCCCTCCTTGCTGGCTGGCCGCCTCTGCTGCCCCAACCCCACACACTCAGCAGCCTGAAGTTAGCCCCCGAGTGCCACCTGCATCCTGCCGTAACTCTGACTGCCCGTGACAGGAAGTATTGAGGAGAGTGGATGTGTCAGATGCTAATGTGCTGAATAAATGATCACTGCAGAGCACGGTGTGTCCACATCTGGAACGTTCCATCAGCTTGCAGCTCTGTGGTGTGTGAGGATCTGGTGCACTGCAGCCCATTTTCCAAGTGGGTGTCTGCAAAGTCAAGGGGGCTCTGGTGGGTTCCCTTCCTCGAGGGCTCGGACCACTCCCCGCCTCCTGGGGGACATGGCAGAAGGGCTCCTGCCTGTGAAGCTCTGCTGGCCTTGGTGCATCGAGCTTGATCTGGAAGGCGGAGGAGCATCGGGCCAGGGGCATTGCTGGCAGTGTGGACGGGAGGCTGCAGGGTGCTGCCTCCTGTGGCTTAGTGCCCCTGTGCTGGAGAGCAGTGCTTGGTCCAGAGTCCTGCCAGCAGCTTCCACATCCTCACCTTGGTGGGAACCCAGGCCAGCTGGGGAAGGCAGAGGCTGGTAGGGCCCGTGGGAGGTGCTGGTCTCGACTTCCGTGTCCACTGAGTCCAGAGACTCAGGTCAGGAGGCTGCAGCCGGCTGGGGTGAGGCTCTCACCAGGGCATGGTGAGGGTGAGATCCCAAGGCCACGGGGGGCCAGGGGGAACCCATGCTACCTTGGATGAGTCAGGTGGCTGGAGAGCTAGGTAATGTGGCAGACCCGAGACCCCTCAGTGCTAAGCCCATGGAGGATGCCCCAGGCTGGCAGGACTGGGAAGCAGGGGGCCGGTCTTACGCACAGAGGTGCCCAGTGCCGGAGGCAAGTCCTTGTCAGGATGCCTCGTGCCTCCTGGAGGCCACTGTGTCCCTCGTGTCCTGGGATGGTCAGAGCTCTTGGAGACGTTGGGGGCTCAGCCTCTTGCATGGGTGTCCTGTGGGGCGCTGGGCCTCGCTGCTGGCCTCCTGCTCACTCTGTGGTCTGAGTTGGCTCCTGGCTCCACTGAGCAGGCGGTCAGCCGCCATCCTCCCATGCTGACACCCAGGCCCCTGTCCCGAGGCCTAGAACAGCTGCTTCCGAGGAAGGGGCTGCCTGCAGGGAAATCCGGGAACGGTGCAGCCTGAGCTGTGCCCAGGGAGGGCTCTTCAGTGGGATTGGCAGTTGCCGTGCCCTGAGTACAGGCAGAACTGTGTTATCCCTGAATGTGAACCTAAAGTTCAAAGGAATTGGAAAGCTCTGGAATGTGTCGGGATTTCTTCCCCAAAATGGGTCCCGAGGAGAGTAAAGTGACTTGTTTCGAGTTGCTGGAGCAAAGTGGGTCTTGGGGATCTCGGCCTGAGGTGTGGGGGACAAGGCCTGGGCAGCCCCTCTGGGGCAGGGTATGTTCTCCCATGAGGGAGAGAGTCAGGATGGACGTTCCTGGGATGGACACGTTTCCTGCTTGGGAATGTTCCTGGGTTGTGAGAGCCACAGGGTCTTGTCTTGTGGGCAGGTGGTTAGCACCTCGCGTGTTCCCCTCACTTCCCCCCAAATCCCTAAGTCCTTTGGTCCATTTCGTTGCTGCTTTTGGGGAGGGCCATGGTCCTCAGTGGCGAAACCAGCCTGAGGTCGCCTCCCTGCCATGCGTTACCAGGGCCCCTGGGCAGGGGAGGGGAGCAGGGGTGGCTTGGATGCCTGGTCTGGCACCTCCCTTTGGGCGGCTCTGGAGCATGGCTGGGGGGGTGATACAGGAGCCACCGGCAGCTGCCTTTCTGGCTGGGGGGACCCTAATATCCTGGAGCTGGTGGGGCAGGACGCATGGTCCCCTGGAGGTGGGAGATGGGGGCGGCGTAGGCAGGACGGTGGATGGCGGGTCTACAGGGACAGCCTGCAGCTCCTGCCCCCACTGGGGCTCAAGGCTGTGGGCAAGGGAGGGAGGGGGAGCCCAGGCCTGAGGACTTGGGGAACGGCGTGGGCCGGGGACCAGATGTGATCCCCGAGCCCAGCCTGGCCTAGGGCCGCAGCAGCCCCAGGAGGGCGCCGCCCAGCACGAGGCAGAGGCGCGGGTCGCGCGTGGGCCCAGCGCCCGAAGTCCACGCCCAGTAGCTGTAGATGCCGGGGCCGGTCCCGTTGCCTCCGGGCACCCCGTCCCCGTCGTCCTCCAGGCCGCGCTCCCCGGGCCCCGCGGCCCTTCTCCAGCCCGAGCCCGTCGCCAGGCCCGCGGCAGCTCCCGCCGCCGCCCCCGCCGCCGCCCCCGCCGCCGCCACGCGCAGGGAGGAGCCCGGGGCACCGTAGCGCGGCGCCGGCCTCACGCGCACCCGCGAGGCCCCGCGCGCCGCCCCGCGGAGTCCTCCCCGGGCGCTGCCTCGCGCCCCTCCGCGGCCGCCCTTGGCCGCGCCGCTGTCGCAGAGGAAGGCGGCTGCCAGCAGCAGAGCCCAGCACGTCGCGGGCGCCCAGTTCATCTTCGTGGGGCAAAACCTGCGGGAAGACAGGGAAAGGGCCCTCAGCGTCCACGGAGATCGGGCGCCCAGGGCCTGGGGCGGAGGGCTCAGGGCTGGAGCGCGGGCGGACCCTCGGCTTTGTGGGGTCAGGGAACCCCCAGCGTCCTGGAGGACTGCTCAGGCCTGGGGTGGGGCTGGGGGCGCGGCTTAACCTTTAGCTTCAGGGACTGAGCCCTGGCGGAGGCGCTGGGAAGCGGCGGGCGGGGCGGGAAGGTGGTGCGCCCGGGTGGGAGCGCACCCGGCCGGCGGTGGGAGCGTCTAGGCCTGGCGAGACGTCCAGGCCCGGGGGGATACCTGGCGGGGGGACAGGCCTGGGGGCGCCATGCTCCTGGGTTCTGCGCGCGGTGCTGGGGCGGGGGGGGCTGCACGGGGGGAGGGGCGATGTGTTTGGAGGACGCGGTTGCGGGGACCGGGGCTGCCTCGGATCAGGTCTGGAGCAGGCACCGGCCGTGCCTGGGCCTGGCGCCCACCTGAGGGTCCGGAGCCGGGTGCGGGCCTTGCTGGGGCTGTGGAGGACGCGCGGCTGCGGACCCCGTGCGGACCCCGCCCCGGCAGGCCGGTACCCCGGGGACGGTCCCTTCCGCGCGCGCCCCGCGCTCGGCGCCTTCCCCGGCCGCCCGGTTCAGCAGCTGGCGGGGGACGGGACGGGGTCGAGTCTCGGGCGCCTCCGGGCGCAGCGATGCGGGCGACGGCTGGATCCCTCCCGGCGCCGCCCCCGCCCCCGCCCCCGCCCCCGCCCGGCCTCCCGGCCTTACCCGCCACGGGCCTCGGTCGGAGCCTCGCACCGGAGTATCCGCCCAGGGGCCGCGGCCGAGCGGGAGGGAGAGGCGGCGGCGCAGACCCTCAGCCGGAGCGCGCAGCCGCGGCGCCCGGGTTTTCCGCGAGGCCTCCGCCCTGGGATTGGGGCGCGCAGCCGCGGAGGCTGGTGGGAGGGGAAAAGGCAGGCTCCGTCCCGGCCCCCCGTCCTCGCCGCCTCCCGTCCTCCGTCACCGGCCCCTCGCCCCGACCCGGCCGCCCCCGGCCCCGCTCCAGCCTCGCCGCTTCCCCCCTCCATACCCGCGTCCCCACCGGCCCATCCACCCGTGCGCCGCGGTGCCCTGGGACGAGGCCCGAGGTCCCGAGAGGACAGGGCGCCAGTGCCGGCCCCTCGCGGCCCCTCCCCAGGCGTGCGCGGCTTCTCCACCGGCTGAACGCTGCGGCGTCGCGCGGGGACCTCCTCAACCCCCCGCCTTGTTTTAGCGCGGATGGGGTCGGCCCCCAGGTCCCTCCTGGCCCGGTGCCCCCTCCCGTGGCCTCCGATGCCACCTGGGCCCGCGGCGTCTTCCCAGCCCTGGGCGGCGGCGCCTGCGCTGAGTTTCAGCTCCGAGCCCGGCTCCGGGGGCAGCGGCCGCCTGGGACCTCGGCTGTCCGCGTGGGGACGCCCAGCAAATAGGGGACGAAGAAGGGAGGAAACACGTCTGTCTTCCAACCTGCCTGTGTCAGCGGGAAACGCTGCGGGGTGAAAACCAAGCTTGTGCTTCTCATTTCCAGCTGCCGCGAAGGGTCGGACACCGGTGTTTTTAGAGCCTTCGGCAAGAAGGGCTGGAAAGAACGTGCGTTTGAAAGTGACTGACAGGTGTTCTGGCCCGAGGCGCCGCCCGAGCGGGTCCACCCAGCTTCCCTCCAAGACCTGAGGAAAACCACAGAAAATAAACGGACAAGGGGAGCAGGAAGGGCCCCAGGTGCTGCCCATCGGGCAGAAGGAGCTTGGAGCGGAGGGCCGCAGCCATGGCACGCGGAGGTGGAAGCAGGGGTCTTCACAGGGGTGCACACGCTGGTCGAGCCCCTCCCTGGTCACACACAGAACAGCCAGCAGTGAGCTGCTAACCCCAAGGAGTCAAGGGGGTTTCTGTGCAACCCCTGGTGCTGGAGCTGGCCGTGGACAGCGCTGACTTCCCCTAGTTTTGGCTCATGGGGAGTGTCTGTGGCCGTTCCCTCCCCTGCCTAGGACGGGATGTGCGACCTCCCCTCAAGATGGCTGTGCAGCTCCCTCCCTCCAGCTGTGGGCAGGAAGGGGATGATTCCCAGCACAGGCCCAGGACTGCCAGCTGAACGGCTGAAGGGGCCCCTCACCCCTAGACCCTGCGGTTGAGGCCAGGTGTGCAGCCTCACAGGGAATCCGAGATGGGAGCAGCCAGACGGGGGCAGGACCCAGGGGGAGAAGAGGTCCTGGTGACGCTGGGGATCTGGATCCAGCGTGCCAGACCTGAGGTTCTGGGTGAAACGCTTCCTTTCGTGGAAGCACAAGTCTCCCCGTCACCTGCAGTTAATAGCCCCCAGCCCATGGCTGGTTCCCTACCTCCTAGTTCTAAGGCCCAAATACAGAGAACTCCCAGGCAGCCCCCCAATGGCTTCATTTTAAAGGATGAAAATTTATCATACATTTAAGGAGAGCTGCATCGCATAAAAGAAAGGCCAGGCAAAGAAACAAAATAAATGGGTCACGATATGTGAATGAATCGGAGGAAAACTTAAAAAATACTCCAATCCATAGACTCAGACTGGGTAGATACATTTATATAATAAGAACAGGAAATGGTGAAGATGGAATAAGACAAAAAAGGCACTTTTGAGATTAAAAAATTGTTGCAAAAAAAGAAAAACGACAGAAGGATAGAATTGTACATGTCAGGAAATCTTTCTGGCAACAAGACAGCAAATATGAAAGAAGGGGGTACACCCGGGGGTGCGTTTTGGGCTCTAACATCTGACAGCTGTTCTGAGAGCACAGAACGGGAGAAGGAAGGGGGAGGTGGTGCTCCGGCTGATTGCATGATTCCGGAGGCCTCCTGTCTTTTTTAATTTAATTTTTTTTTTTTTAAATACAGACGAGGTTTCACCATGTTGGTCAGGCTGGACTCGAACTCCTGACCTTGTGATCCGCCCACCTCGGCCTCCCAAAGTGCTGGAATTACAGGCGTGAGCCACCGTGCCCGGCCTACCTGTCTTAACATGCGTAGGATGTATCTAGGGTGCATAAGAGAAGCACGAGAGAAACATTTAGGCTGTTTTATGTTTGAATACAGACATGAAAGTTTTAAATAAAGCTGTAGCAAAATGAATGCAGCGGCACATCAGAAAGCAAATCACCATGATCAGGTCAGGTTTGGGGTGGTTTTACGTCATGAGATATGTCAATGTGCTTTACCCAATAGTGAACCAAAGGCGAAAAATATGGTTTTCTACAGAGGAAGACAAAGCATTTGATTTCAGTCAACCTTCGTTTGTGGTGAAACGTGTTGAGAAAACTAGTCATAGAAGTGAAGTTTTTTCCTTGACAAAGGCTAATCTCGGAAGACATATGTAGTGGAGAGCTTTTAAATGTATGTTAAAAAATATGAACCAAGAAAAGATTGCCTACTTTCACCACTTCTGTTTAACACAGCAATGGCAGAACTGCCAGTGAGAAGAACACACACATTGAAGGAGCGGTGGCTCCTGCAGCTGCAGCGTGACGCCTGTTTCCACCACAAGTGCTGCAGCCAGCAGAGGCCACAAGGCATAGGCGTAGCGGGTGAAACCTACAGCCGAGGGCGCCGGGGTGCCGGGGGTTCCTGGGAGAGCCTCTGTCCCCGCTAAGCTGGGCGGGGGGTGCGTGCAGAACCTGTGTGCTCCTGTCCTTTCCCCCATTTTCCTGCCTGGACTTGGGGACTTGGTGCCGAGGGTGGCTCCTGCCATCGGAAGACCCCAGGATGCTGGGTCAGCGGCTAAGCGGGTGCGGGGCAGGAAGGCCTGTCATCCCTGGCACACGGGGCTGCTCTGCGCTCTGCACTGCTGGGCGCCCTACCTCTCGTCCCCGTATTAAGCAGTTACTCCCTGGACTTGCAGCCAGTTGTGCACCTTAGACTTAAAAGATGGTAGAATTTCTCTACCAGAACAAGAAATAGCTTTACAAAATATAAAAAAGCCATTCATAGCTGGGCATGGTGGCTCACGCCTGTAATCCTAGCACTTTGGGAGGCTGAGGTGGGCAGATCACCTGAGGTCAGGAGTTTGAGACCAGACTGGCCAAGATGGTGAAACCCCGTCGTTACTAAAAATACAAAAATTAGACAGTCGTGGCGCATGCCTGTAGTTCCAGCTCTATGGGAGGCTGAGGCACGAGAATCACTTGAACACAGGAGGTGGAGGTTGCAGTGAGCTGAGATTGTGCCACTACACTCCAGCCTGGGCATCAGAGTGAGATTCCCTGTCCAAAAAAAAAAAGAGAAAAAGCCGTTTACCACAGCCCACAATGTAGAAGACCTCTATGGAGAACATCAAAAAATTATGAAAGAATATAAAAGAAGGCTGGGCGTGGTGGCTCACGCCTGTAATCCAAGCACTTTGGAGGCCAAGACGGGTGGATCACCTGAGGTTGGGAGTTCAAGACCAGCCTGACCAACATGGTGAAACCCTATGTTTATTAAAAAAATAAAAATTAATAAAGAATATAAAAGAAAATTTGCATAAATGGAGGAGGACCAGGATATTGTGAAGGTGACAGTTCCCTACAAATTGACTCATAAATTTAATGAAATTACAATAAAAACCTTGGCATAATGTTTACAAGACTGTTATGAGCGGAACTGTGTCTCCCTCAAATTCATGCATTGAAGTCACAACCCCAGTACCTTCGGGGGTGGGTACATTTGGAAATAGGACCTTACAGAAGTGACTAAGGTTAAGTTAGCTGATATAAGCTTGATGTCCTTAACAAGAGGAGCTTAGGACCCAGACACCCACTGAGGGACCGCCCTGGGAAGACATAGGGAGAATACGGTGTCTACAAGCCAAGAAGAGAGGCTGCAGAAGAAAGCAATTCTGCCAAACTGTGAGAAAACAAGTTTCTGTTGTTTACGCCACCCTGTCTGTGGCACTTTGTTATGGTAGTCACAAAATAACACAGAACCCAAAAGTTTCTGAAGTCTGTAAGGAAAAATAAAGCCATAAAATAACTATTAATAAAATAATTTTGAAAAAGAAGATCAAAGAAAAGCAGCTCATCATGTCATCTTAAGACACTGTAGAAAGCCATAGTAATAAAACAACCCAGTCCTGGTAAGGAATAGACAGAGACCACCACAAGAGAACAAGGGTAACATTAAGAAACTCACGTAGGAACCCGTCCATGTCTACAGAATTTTGGTAGAGAATGGAAAACCAAAAAAGAACAAAAAGGAAATTCTAGAATCAAAAAAATACGTTTAAGATTAGACATGGTTAGAGAGAGAATTAGTAACCTGGAAGGTCAGAAAATATCCAGAAAAAAAAGAGCATGCAGAATAGGATGTTAGGAGGCAGAGGGTACACTCTAAAAAGGTCTGACATGCCGTGTACTATTAGAACTAATGGAAGAAGAGAAAGAATGAGGTAGATGTAATATTCAAGGAAATAATCACTAATGATTTCCAAAAACTGATGAAAGAAATTAAATAATGAATTCTAGAAGCCTTACAAACTCTCAAGTGCAATAAATACAAAAAGAAGCTTACCTAGGTAAGACAGCTGTAAACAAAACAACTTCCAAAAGCAGAGGAAACTCAAATCACCTACAAAAGAGTAGAAATAAGTCTGGCAGCTGACTTCTCAACAGAAAGAGGGAGTTGGTGGCAAAGAAGAATGTGGTTTGTCAAGTCCCTGTTCCAGCATCACAGAGCTGGCTGCGAAGGGCGGTTAGAAGCTAAGAGACAGCAGATTAATAGTTGGCATAGGTGAAAAATAGATACCATGTAAGTACTAAGTAAAAGGAAGCTGGTGTAGCTATATTAATGCCAGACAAAGTCGACTTTGTGACTTAAAGGTTGTAGTAAAAGGATTACTAGGGACAAAGAGTGTTTCTTAGTGATGAAAGGTTAAATTTACCAAGATGGTAAAACATGTCTAAATCTGTATGCACTTCATGACATAACCTCAAAACATACAAAACAAAGATAGTAAGAAAGGAGATTTACAGTGAAAAATCATTGGCATAAATTTAAAACTCACACACGACACGATGCATCTGTTGAGTCTCTCTCCAAGGACACAGGCTGGACACATCACCCTGGGTGGCTGTGATGAGGGAGGTGAGATTGGAGCATGGAAAACCGTGAAACCAGTTGAGAGATGCTGCCCCGCGACCAGTGCTGCAGCCCAGCAGAAAGAGACATGCGCAGTCAACTTTGCGTCTGCCCTCGAGCACCAGAGAGAAAAGGCAGAGAAACCAGGTGAGGGTTTCTGTTCTAGGTCGTCTGTTCGTTAGACGCATCAAGTTTTCAATGAAAGGACAGAAAATGACGTTCTTGTTTCTTAGGAAAGGGGGCGCCTGTGTGTCTGGCGGTGCTGCCTGGATGTGCCGGAGCCCTTTGCCCACCTGGCCTCAGGGTCTGCTCTGAGCAGCTGGGATCTCATTGCAAGGAGACCATCCTGTGGGCCCAGGGAGTCTGGCAGAGTGGCTGGACTCCACAGCAACTGTCCATCTGAGGGGTCAGGGGAGCGGGCGTGGAGAGGGGGCTTCCTGTGAGCTCCAGGCCCAGCTTCTCCCAGCTGTCGTGGTGAGGCGCTTTCCTGGCAGTGCTGAGCCCAGGTCTGGCATCTCTACCCATCCCCTGCTCATGAGGATGCTTGCCCATGGCCACTCTGTGCTCTTGGCAGCTCTGACTCCGGGTGATGTGGGCGAGGGCGGGGCTTGCTGACTGCCCTGGTGGGAGAGGGCTGTGGGTGCCCTGGGTGGCAGCCGGTGGCTGTGAGCACAGGGAAGGAGGAAGAGGGATTGGGCAGCTCCATGAAGGGCTGGGTAGTGCGGCAGGCAGCAAATGGCCGGGTCCCAGTCACAGGCCGTGGTGGCCGGGAGGAAGCACTCACAGGAGCTGAGTGAGAGGAAGAGGAGAAGCCGGGTGAAGCCCCCAAGAAGGACATAGATGGTTCTCACTCATGCCAGGAGGCCAGCCAGCAGCTTCAGGGCGGTGACCAAGGTGTACAGGGTCTCCGGCACCAAGAGGTTGGCCAGGAAGATGCACATGGATGTGTGCAGGTGGTGGCTGGCTGAGGTGGTCCCCACGATGGCCAGGTCCTCTAGGATGGTCACTGAATAGATGATGAGGAATGGCTGAATAGCAGCCCCTGAAGGTGGCCCAGCTGTGGGAAGCCCAGAAAGACAAACTGTCACCAGAGTATCGTTGAGTTGCGCATGGTCCTCTGGCCGTGGAGGTCACTTCTGAGCACTCTGGAACAGTGGAGAGACCGGATGTGGTGCGTGATGGGGTCAGAGCCCTGCCCCACTGGTGAGAGCTAGGTAAGGGCACAGTAGCCCCTCCCGGGATCTTAGGGGAGGGGCTCAGGCTCACAGGCAGGAAGGGTGACGGTCCCACCAGGCACCTTGGGGACCTGCTGCAATACCTACCTGTCATCTCCACCTCTCAGCCCAACATGCACGCCTACCCAGAGCTAAGCCTGGCCAAGAGGCCTTGGGACCTGTACACACTCATGTGATCAGATATACGCCTCTTATACCTATACACCCTGAGGTGCATAATCTTCCCTGCCCCAACACACAGGTGCATGCCCAGGTGCACCATCCATACCCAGCACACGTCCCTCCCCCGGTGCACACCCCCAGGTGCACACACACAGCGCAAGGGAAGACCCATTCTGCCTGGCGTGCCTTCTCAGGGGCTGTGTGCCCTGGGGCTCTGCCTGGGCCTCATCCCAGCTGGCTGCCAGGGGCCAGGGGCACCCTGTAAGGGTGAACAAAGCTTACAGGGGTTTTGCAGAGGGAAGGGAGGCTCCTCCCCACCTTTTGGGTCCTGATATCTTTATCTTGTGCTTTCTGAGCTGCGAAGGGGTGCTGAGGGAAGGGTGGGAGCTGTCCACCAAGAGCTTCGAATAGGTCTGTCGGCGGTGGGTTTTGATTCCCAGATGTGCCTGCAGTTGGGTGTCTGAGGGCAGGTGGGCAGGTTGTGGGGGGTGAGCTGCGACAGTGGTGGGGGAAGGAGCTCAGCAGGCCCGCTGCAGCAGCTACTCTGGGAGGTCCCCACCCCTCTCAGGGAGGGTGAGCCCCAGACCCTGACCTTGCATTCTGCCTCCGGGTCTGCCTGTGCCTGGACAGCGGAGGGATCCCCGTAGACAAGTGAAATTCCCAGGTGACCCTTGACGCAGCCTTCTACCAACTCCGAGTCGCTGGCACTCTGGGGTCAGAGCTGGTGCTGCCCTAGACTTACCTGGTGAGGCAGCTTCAGAGACCCCCACCCATGGTGGCAACCAGGACGGAGCACTAGGGGGGTTTCGGGGGGCCCCACGGGCAGCCTCGGGAGGCACATGGGCCACGCTCCGGAGAGGGGCTGGGCTGATGACAGCTCCGCGCTGAGGGCCATCTGCAGCCCCCCCAGCGCCTCGAGCGATGTGGAATGGTCAGCGAGGCAGCTCGGGGCTCAGGGCCGGGATCCGGGCCCGGGTTCGGTCCTCGCAGCCTCCCCCAGGCCTTTGCCTGAGACCAAGGTCGTGGCGGGCCCACCTCTCTCGCAGGTGCATCTGCCCCAGCCCACCTGCACCTGCTGCTGGTGTTTTTTATTCGGCTCCTTTGTGACCTTGCCCTCCCCACCCCAGAGGGCTCTAATTGCAAATTTTCACTCTGGTGGAACTCCCAGAGCGATGTGTAAGGCGCTCTGCAGGCCCGTGGAGGGGCCCGGGCTGAGCTGGGCGGCCCCCAACCGCTGCTGTGCTCAGCGGCAAATAGGCCTTTCATGCCACCTGCCTCCCGCTGCCCCGGCCCCGGGGCGCCAACCTGGGACAGGTCTCAGACTCGGGGCCTTTCCCTGATGCTGCCCAGTAGCCTTCAGAACGCCCATTTCATTTTATTTTTTTTGGATGCACGGCATTTATTCACCTATTTACAAAGTAATACAAGGAGCACATAAACCTCCCCTCCACACAGGACTGAGCCAATGGCCAACCAATGACCTCAGTTCCTCCCCCTCCCGTCCTCAGAGGGAATGTCTGTTGGGATTCTCTGGCTGCTGAAAGCAGGTTGATTACCGACGGAGCTTTGCTTGGATTTGAGCTTCACGACCCTCGGGCTGTGGGCTCTCCTCCAGGTCCCGCTCTTTTATGTCAAGATTCTCATCTTCACAGCAGCTGCACTTCACCCACGTGGACGCCTGCGTACTATTCCGTGGTGTGACGACACCACAAGTCACAAACACATTCTATGTTCACGGACCCTTGGAGCGATTCCCAGTCGTCTGTTACTGCGAAAGGCACGGGTGACACTCCTGTGCCTACTTCCTGGTTGTCGTGTGTGAATATTTCTCTTGAATCCACCTGTAAGAATGGGAATGCTGAGGTCAAACCATCCTGGCCCCCATGGTGAAACCCCATCTCTACTGAAAATACAAAATTAGCCGGGCGTGGTGGCGCGCACCCGTAGTCCCAGCTACTCGGGAGGCTGAGGCAGGAGCGTCGCTTGAACCCGGGAGGCGGAGGTTACCGTGCGCCGGGATCTCGCCACTGACTGCACTCCAGCCTGGGCGACAGGGCGAGACTCCGTCACAAACAAAAAGGAAAGGTGCTTTTCCTGTGCACAGAATTCTAGATCGATAGTTTTTTTCCTTACAGCCTTTAAAAGATACGGCTCCACTGTTTTGTCACCGCATTACTTCTCTTGGGACATCTGTGGTCATATTTACTTTTGTTCCTCGGGCTGCTTTTAAGATGTTCCCTTTGTCATTGGTACTGAGCAGCTTAATCATGACGTGCCTCAGTGTCGTTTTCTTTATGTTTCTCATCTCGAGATTCACCGAGCGACGTGGACTTACGAGTTTGTAGTTTCCGTCGAAGTTAGAAACATTTTGGCCATAATTTTTTCAAATATCCCTGCTGTCTCTTCTTCTTTGTTGATTCCGTTACATGTTTATAAATTCAGTTATAAATCTTTGTTGATTCGGTTACATGTATAAAAAGTTGTCCAGCAGTTGTCACTGATGCTCTGTTTCACTTAAAACACGATTCTCTTGTCTCTCTGTTTCATTTTTCTGTAGTTTCTGTTGCTGTGCCTTTAATTTATCCTTCCTTCTGCAGTCTCTAATCTGTTGGGTTTTTGTTGTTGTTTTGAGATGGAGTCTCACGCTGTCACCCGGGCTGGAGTGCAACGGTGCGATCTCGGCTCACCGCAACCTCCGCCTCCTGGGTTCAAGCAATCTCCTGCCTCAGCCTCCCAAGTAGCTGGGATGACAGGTGCCCGCCACCACACGCAGCTAATTTTTGTATTTTTAGTAGAGACACGGTTTCGCCATGTTGGCCAGGCTGGTCTTGAACTCCCGACCTCAGGTGATCTGCCCGTCTTGGCCTCTGAACGTGCTGGGACTACAGGCGTGAGCCACTGTACCTGGCCTCAATTTCACTGATATTTTCAAAGAACCAGCTGTTGGTTTTGTTGATTTTCTCTATTGCCATTTTTGTTTTCTATTTTATTGATTTCTGCTCTGATCTTTACTATTTCCTTTGATTATTTTGTGCTTGTTATAGTTCTAGTTTCTTAGGGTAACTGATTTAAGACCTTTCTTTTTTATAGGTGTTTGGTGTGACACATTTTCCTCTAAGTACTGCATTAGTAAAATCCAATAATTTTTTGATATGTTGTGCTTATTTTCATTTCAAAACATTTACTAACTTCCTTTTTGATTTCTTTGACTAATGCGTTATTTAGAACTGTATTTTTCCCACATATTGAAATATTTCCCACAAATCTTTTTCTTCTATTGATTTCTATTTTGATTACTGTGTATTACTTTCAATTCTTTTGAGTTTGAGACGCATTTCTTGGCCTAGAATATGGGTCTGTCAGGGCAAGTGTTCCATGCGTGCTTGAAAAGAATGCACACCCTGCTGTTTTGTGGCGTGTTCTGTCAACATCGCTTGGGCCAAGGTGGCCGGGCCGTTCTGCCTTCCGTTCCCTTCTGACTTGTTGCTTGTCCTGCCTCCGTGGATCTTGTAAGTGCCGTGGTCTCGAGTCTGTCTGCGGCTCTTCCCGCCGTCTCCAGGCCTGGCCGTCTTCCGCTGTGTGCTGAGCAGCAGGCTTGAAGACTTACCCGAGGGACTGAGTGGAGCTGGCTTGGATGCTCCTTCCTTGAGCACTTTTGCTTGTTTTTACTTGTTCCGGACACATGGTGGCGGCCGTTGTCTAGAACCGTGTGACTCCGTTCCGTCTACACTATGTTCCAGCCGAGGGCTCAGGGCTGTCCTGGACACAGGGGCTGGGGCTTGCCGGGTTCATCCTCGTGCCTCGGGGGCATAGGTGTGGGTTTCTAGGGCCGCTGTGTTGGCAGCACCTGGGCTGGAGGAGCTGGCCCTGGGCCCGAGTGCTGGGCTTGCCTCACGGGTGCCGGTTGGCCGCTGCCCCAGCCCAGCAGCTCCTCACTCCCGTCTCCCCCTTGGCTGCTTTTAAGAAGATAAGACTTGCCAGGCGCGGCGGCTCTCGCCTGTAATCCCAGCACTTTGGGAGGCTGAGGCAGGCAGATCACGAGGTCAAGGGATCGAGACCACCCTGGTCAACGTGGTGAAACCCTGTCTCTACTAAAAATACAAAAATTAGCTGGGCGTGGTGGCACAGGCTGTAGTCCCAGCTACTCAGGAGGCTGAGGCAGGAGATTTGCTTGAACCCGGGAGGCGGGGGTTGCGGTGAGCCGAGATCGTGCCTTTGCACTCCAGCCTGGGTAATAAGTGCGAAACTCCGTCTCAAAAAAAAAAAAAAAAAACCCACTGAGTCCGTCGCCGTAGGGTCTTTTGGCCGTGTGGGCCTCTGTGTCTGCTTTGGCCTGTGGGCAGTGTGCTGTGGCCTTCACTGATAATGGCTCCCTGAGCCACGACGACCTCAACTGCTCCCCTGGGGTCTCTCTGCACACTGCCTCCCCTCCCCTAAAGCTCCTTCTCTGTCCCAACTTCCTGGGATGAGAGGGGGCCCCTGTTTGGGTCCAAGGACCCCTTCAGGTGGAGAAGATAAACCAGAAGCCCCTTCCTCAGACAGGAGGCCCAATGAGGGAGCCAGGGCGAAGTCCACAGCCCGCGGACAGGGCGTCCGGGCAGAAGTGCAGTGCTGAGGATGTGTGGCCAGCTTCTTGAGGTGCAGCTGGAGCAGCTCCTGACAGAGCTGGGGGCGGAGGGCTAACCTAACATCTCAGCAGACCTTGCCCTCCGAGGACCGGCAGGGCCTCCTCTCAGGGAGCCTCTGATCGAGGGTTGCCAATCTGGCTTGACTCTGTGCGAGGCGTGTGCTTGGGGCCAAGGTTGGGGGTAGGGGATGTGGATCATCCCTGGGGTGGGAGGGGGAGGCATGAGAAGGTGTGTGGAGGGGCCGTGGGGTGAGAAGCACACGGTGGCAGGAAATGGGGTGAGGTCTGAGCATGAGACACAGACCCGGAGGACACGTGTGGAGCAGAGTGACGCCGTCAGTGCCACCAGGAGGACCCTGGCATCGCTGCACGTGCAGCCTGGCCCTTCCTGCTGGTCTCAGGCCTCCCATTTATTTCACTAGGTCCCGCAGCTGCAGTGTAGGGAATGCCTGGGGCAGCTGCAGGGCCCGGGCTGTGAGTTAGGGTTCGGGGAAGGTGCCAGGCCCGGGCTCTGGGCTCTGGCACAAATAGCCTGGTGGAGGGGTCTGTGGTCTTCTCTGGAAATCTATTTCCCTCTCACGCTACGGGTCTCCTACAGAGAGGTCTAAAAACCTGAGTCACTCTCTCCTGAACTGTCTCTCTGGCAAATCTATTGGAAATTAACCTTTATTAATTTTATGCTGCTTACAAAATAATACATCCTTAATTATTATACATTTTAAAACAGGCCAGATGCAGTGGCTGACGCCTGTAATCCCATCACTTTAGGAGGCTAAGGCAGGCAGATCACTTGAATCCAAAAGTTTGAGACCAGCCTGGGCAACATAGAAAAACTCCATCTCTAAAAACATGTAGCTGGCATACTGACTCGCTCAAATGAAAACGTTTATCTAAACCGTGTTTAAGTGCGGCCTTTCCGGCCTTGTCACGGGAGCTGCGTCTTTGATTTAACCCTTTGCTGCATCTGGTGGCTTCCCATGAACACAGCGTCACAGGGAGGCCACATCTCTTACAAATTCGAGTCGCAGGGCGCGCACGATTTTCCAGGATTTTGCTCCCATTGCTAGAGCTGTGTGTTCACAGCACAGGAGCTTGGCATGACCCTAGGTCTTCAGCCACACCCTTTGTGTGAGGCAGAGAAGTTCCATCCCTCCCCTACCAGGCCCTGGTCTTAGCACCTGTGGCCTCCGGGGCCTTGCTGACAACGGGCCCTCACTGGTCCATCTCACACCTGGGGCTGCGTCGGGCACCAGCTGCAGGAAGGCCAGCCAGGCCTCACCACATGCTGCTGGCACCGTCTGGGCTGAGGCACGGGTGACAGATGACAGCTCTGATATGGGGGAGGAGGCAAGGGCGTGCACGGGCTTCCTTCTCAGAAAGGCTTCACACTGAGTCGGCGTCCACCTTCCGTACGGGGGCAAAGCACACGTCCCTGCCGCGAGAGCATCAGCCTGTGGCTCAGCAGCAGCACATTGGCCAGGCATGGCGTTGTCCGCTCTGGGGCTGTGGCCGCTGCTCCTGGCCTGCTGGACCCTCTCTCCTGGTGAGTGTGTGCTGCTGTGTGCAGGGCGCTGGGGGTTGGAGCATGGGGGAGGGGCCACGACACAGCCGTGGTCCTGTCAGCTGCTCGATATGAATCCTTGTGAGCCTCAGCTGGGGACCCAGAGGGCTGGGGTGTCGTCCGCAGGGTGCATGAGCGGGCGGTGACCAGAAGCTTTTCTGTGTGCCTTCCACATGCCCGTGAAAGGCTGGACCTTAACCTCGTTGAATTTCCTCAGAAAAGGGTCCTTAGGCCATTTTTGTCAACATTTTGTTCATTTTTGTTGGCATTTAAGTTTGTTAATGTCATTGGTGACATCCTAATAAAGTGTGAGAAAACGGGAAAGTCAAGAGTAAGGGTGCAAACCGGAATGGAACGTGAAAGTTAGATTTCTAACATTGAAACTTCTGGACATACGGTACTCAAGGGCCCCTCGCTGTTCCCGTTCTTTTCCCCGAAGCTCCTGCTGCAGAGTCCCTGGCCCTGGTGAGGAGCGGAAACCTGCGAGGGCCTCCTGCAGGTGCAGTCCCTGGGGCAGCAGGGCCTGGTGTGCGGGGACCACTGGGGCCTGCGGGAGGCGTCTGTGATTTGCAGGCAGCTGGGCTGCGGTCACGCCCTCTATGTCCCCACGTATGTGGTGTGGCCCCAGGAGGCCCGGCAGTCCGTGCTGCGGGGCGTGCAGTGCCGGGGTGTGGAGGCCTCACTCTGGGAGTGCTGCCGGGGGGAGTGGGGGCCGCCGCACAGCTGCGAGTGTGAATGCATCGGCGCAGTCCACTGCTCAGGTAGGATGGGTGCCCTGGGAGCTGCTCCTGCCAGTCTTCGGCCCTGTCCCCACCCACGACCTTCACTTTTGGGAGGAGCGGTGCTGCCTGAGTTCCCCAGGGTGGAAGACAAGACCCTTCTTCCTGGGGTGCCTGTGACTCCAGTGCTGTGACCCTCAGACCCTCATGGCAGCGTATGGTCCCACGTGTCCCCTCTAAAGGCCCAGACAGCACAGCACAATCGAGGAACACATTACACACCAGGCCAGCCCTGGCAGGGACCCCAGCCCGAGTTCAGTCCTTTTGGGTTCCGTTGACTCCTGGCGACCATCAAGCACTGGGTCAGTGGTGGCCACAGGACCTTCTGGAGTGAAGGGTCCCTCTCTTCCGCCCCTGAGTGGCTGGTATGAGTGGAGGCACCAGCCTGCGGGCTCAGGCAGGTGCGGAGTGAAGGGCTTTCTCCTGGCCCTCGTCTTGGCTTTCTGCCCCTGCGCTGTCCCTTGCCAGGGCCCACTCAGGGCTCTGAGCTCCTGGATCTGCCTCAGATTTCAGCACTCCTGTCCCACTCAGGCTCTGGCTGGGACCCTGCCCTTTCCCCTCCGCTGGACTGTTGATGAGAAGCAAAGGCTCAAAGTGGCATATTTGAGGAGAGAGATGAGGGCTGTTGACACAGGGGAGGAGGGGCCGCTGGCACCAGAGGACCCTGGCCTGCAAAATCCAAGACATGAGCTCCAGCACCAGAGACAGCTGGCCCTGTGCAGAGACCACCGTGGGGTGTGACCAGGGGCCTGGGATGCTGGCCTGTGGGGCCCCTCAAGGAGCAGACGGGCCGATCTCCCATCTTCTGTCCTCTCCACTGGAGGGGCCCTCCCTGTGGGCAAGGCCCCAGATGCCAGAGGGCATGGAGCTTGTCCTGCCATCTCTGCAGGTGGCCTCAGGCCCAGTGTGGTGGGGAGAGGGGACCTAAAGTGGGCAGGTACAGCCTCTGGCTGCCTCCTCTGGGGTCCTGGGCCTGAAAGAAAGGCCTCTGCTGCAGACCCGCACACACCTCATCCTTCCACCAAGCCCACTGCCTCAGTCTTTTGGAGTCCACGTGTCAGGGGTGGGAGGCTGTGCCCAGCAGAACAACTGAAGTGGGACCAGAGTGGGCACCTGTGTGTACAGCAGGAAAGCTGGCGTCCTTGGGGCTGAGTGGCGGAGGCAGCCCCTGTGCGGGGACCCCGGAGATCCGGATAACCGAAGGCCCTGTGGTAAGGTGCGGCTTGCACCAGAAGGAGGCCAGCGTCTTCTGCAGGAGGCTGGGATGTGGGCTGGCGCTCCAGGCATCCAGGCCCTACCTCTCAGGGCACCCCGGCTGGCTGGGTTCGAAAATCATTTCCTGCCAGGGAACGGAGTTCAGCATCTTCAACTGCAGGTTCAGCCTGAACTTCCTAGACTGCTGCGACCTGCCAACAGACTCTGAGGTGGTGTGTGCAGCGAGGGACGCCCTTTGCTGAGGCTCTCCGAGACGGGAGGTGTCCACTCAGAGCAGCATCTGGGGACGGAGGGGATGGCCTTGGCCCAGAGGGAGTGGGGGACTTGTCCCCTGCGGCTTCAGCGCCCACCCAGCAAGGCCCCTATGCTGCTGCCCTCAGACTGCACCCCTGTCCTGGGGAGGGAGAGGGGCTGGTGGCCCAGGGGTCCCCTGGGGAGGTGGCTGACACTGACGGCAGCTCCTCCCTCAGGGCCCTGGCCAGGGTGTGGCTGGGCAGTGGGCTTAAAACGGACCAGGTGATTCAAGTGGCCTGCCAGGGACCAGGTCCTACCCTGGGAGCAGGCTCCATGACACCGACGTGGGGGGCCCCAGGCCCTGGGGCAGAGATCCCTGCTTGGGGGTGGGGGCTGCTGTTGATGTCAGATTTCTGTGGGAGCCAGGACCCCAGGGAGACGGAAGGGTGGGAGAGGCCTCGGCCTGCACCCCCCAGGACCTCTCCGGCCAGGGCGCGGGCCAGCTCAGACGGGCCTTCCCGTGGGACCCCTGGGCCGCCTGCAGCGTCTGCCCCCAGGGCACAGCGAGGCGCGGCTGGCGGGCGGCGGGCACCCCTGGCCGGGCGCCTGGGGGTGAGGCGGGGCCTGACCTGGGACCCCGTCGGCGACGCCGCCCTGGACCCGGCCACGGCCCACGGGGTGTGCCGGGAGCTGCGGGGCGGGGCGGCGGTGTCCACGCGCGAGGGCGCCCGCTTCGGCCGGGGCTCGGGCCGCTGTGGACGGAGGCCTTCCGCTGCGCGGGCACCGCGTCGCTGCTGTTCCACTGCCCGCGGGCGCGCGGGAGCCAGTGCGGGCCGGGCCGCGACGCGGGCTCCGGTGCGCGGGCGAAGGTCAGTCGCGGGCTCCGGGGCTGGGGCCGGGGGCGGGCGCTGCCGCCACCCCAGCTTCCCTCCCCGGCTCGCGCGGGCGCGTGTGGCCGCGGGCCGGCCGCTCAGGACGTTTCCCACGCGGACCCAGGTCCCGGCGGGTGCCTGCGTTCCGCGGGAGCGCTTCGCTTCTGGCCGCCTCCCTTCGCGCAGAGCGTTTGATTTCCACGCTCTCGTCCGAGGCCGTGGCGACTCTTCCCGTGTTTTCTTCTCGGTGTTGCCGTTTCAGCTCTTCCTTGGTCTCTGGTTGACTTTGATCGCGTTTTGTTCGCGGCGCGGGGAGAGGCCGTTCGTGGCTGTGCGCGTGGCCGGGCCGCGGTCCAGCGGCTGGAGACGCTGCTCTTTCCTCGTTTAAAACACAGGTGTTTATCGTTCCGAATGACGCGCGACCGCACAGGTGACGCCCCCCACACACAGCTTCTGCCGCGGTTCGCTCATCCCTCCCTGGCGACTCTGCTTCGCGGCCTGTGCGGATCCGCTGCCCTCGCGCGGGTGGACGGACTTCGGGACGTTCCATCCGCCCCGTTCACTTCCGTGTATTTCACGCCAAGGGCGCCCCGTGCCGATTCCTGCAGTTCTGCAGTCGTTTTGAGACAGCGCAGGAGTCCCGTAACTCCCTCTGTCTCCGTGCTGCTTCGGTGATTTACGGTCCCTTGAAATTCCATGTGAATGTTCGTGTCAATTCTTCTATTTCTGGCCAAAAAACGGCGGTTGATATTTTGATAGGGACTTTGTGAGGTGCGCAGGTGGCTTCGGAGTGTTGCCGTCTTCACAATATGGACTCCCTCAGTCGATGAACGCAGGACGTCTTTGCGTTTGTTTAGATTTTCGCTGATTGTTTTCAAAAATGTTTTGTGGTTTTCAGGGTACAAGTCTGTCTTGGGCCTCCTCGGTAAACGTTATTATTAATTCTTCTTTAAACGGACGCATCTGGACACACACTAACTGTGCCTATTTATGGGGTACAGTGCAGGCTTTCAGTGCCTGTGTGTGTCGTGTAATAACGAAATCAGGGGATTCAGCAACCGCCACCTCAACATGAGGACATTCAAAACCCTCTCTTCTAGCTACTTGGAGATGTACAGTACAACACTGTTGATTGTGCTCACCCGACTGTGCTACGGAACACTGAGACTCACCCCTCCTGTCTCTACCGTTGTACCCGTTGACCGATCAACCCCCACACCTCCTCCTCACTACCCTCCCCTGTTCTACTCTCTAATTCCATGAGACCAACTTTTCAAGATTCCATATACAAGTGGGATCATCTGGTGTTTGCCTTTCTCTGTCTGACTTATTTCGCCTAACATAATGTCCGCCAGGCCATCCACATGACAGCAAATGACAGGATTCCATTCTGTGTTTCAGGCTGAATAAGGTTTCATTTTGTGTAATATGTGGACCACGTTTCTCTGTCTGTTCAGCCACCGATGAACACGGCTTGAGTCCACAGTTCGGCTATTGTGATTAGTGCTGCCGTAAACATGGGGGTGCAGCATCTCTTCAACTTACTGATTTTCTCTCATTTTGCTAATTGTTCTCTTTGCTGTATGGAAGGTTGTTAGTCTTACGTAACCCCATTTGTCTATGTGTGCTTTTGTTGCCCCTGCTTTTCAGGTAATAACCGAAAAATCCTTGCTAGACCAAAGTCCTGAGCACTTCCCCTGTTCTCTTCTAGTTGCTTTTATCGCTGCAGGTCTTACATTTAAGTCTGTAATCAATCTTGAATTGATTTTTGTATATGGTGAGAGGTAGGGTTCTAGTTTCATTCTGCATGTGGATACCCAGTGTTCTCAGCACCATTTCTTGATGAGACTGTCCCTTTCCCAGTGTGTATTCTTGGCACCTTTGTTAAAAATCAGTTGGCTGTGTGTGGATTTATTTATCTTCTCTCTCTGTTCCACTGGCCTGTATGTCTATTTTCATATCAGCACCATGTTGTTTTGGTTACTATAGTTTTGTAGTATATTTTGAAACCCAGTAGTGTGATGCCTTCAACTTTGGTATTTTTGCTCAGGATTGCTTTGAGTATTCTTGGGGTCTTCTTTTATTATTGTTCAAAGCTAGATTATAGAAATGCAACTAATTTTTTGCACCCTAATTTTTCCTGAAATTGCTTATGGCTTTAATTTTTTTTTTGGTGGATTCTGTAGGATTTTCTATATATAAGATCATGTATCTATGAATACAGATAGTTTTACTGCTTCTTTTCCAATAAGGATGATTTTTATTTCTTTTTTTCTTGCCTAATTTCTCTGCCTAGAACTTTTAGTAGAATGTTGAGTAGAAATGGTGAAAACGTGCATATTTGTCTTGCCCCTTATCTCAAGGGAAAAGCTTTTAGTTTTTCTCCATTAAGTATGATGGTAATTGTGCGTTTTTAATAAATGTTCTTTATCACATTGAGAAAGTTCCCTTCGGTTCCCTGTTTGTTGAATGTTCTATCATGACCGTGTGTTGGATTTCGTCAAAGGTTTGTTCTGTGTCAATCGAAGTTATCATTTTTTTTCTTTCCTTCATTCTGTCAGTGAAGTGAAGATACCTGGTGCTGGACTTTTCTTTGTTCAGAGGTTTTTGTTTACTAATTTATTTCCTTTGCTTTTTATAGCTCTGTTCAGATTTTCTGTTCATTATTGGGTCAGTTTTGGTAATTTCTAGAAATCTGTTAATTTCATCTAAATTATCTAACTTGGGGGATACTATGAAATTAATTCATAGTATTCATTTGTACTTCTCTTTATTTCTGTAGATTTCATACCAAGTACCCCCCACATTCGTTTCTGATTTTGGAATTTTGGTGTTCTCTATTTTTTTTTTTTTGGTCAGCCTAGCTAAATATTGTCAGTTTTGTTGATCTCTTCACAGACTCAGCTTTTATTTTTGTTGTTCTCTGTATTGCTTTTCATTCCATATTTCATTTACTATCTCCTTCCTTCTGCTAGCTTCAGGTTTAGTTTTTTCTTCCTTTTCTACTTTTTTAAGGTGTAAATGCCATTATTGATTTGAGATATATATTTGCTCTTAATATAGATGTTTGTTACTATAAAATTTTCTCTAAGCATTGCTTTCATTTCAATCCATAAATTTTGTTATTTATGTTTTCATTTTCATTCATCCAAAAGTATTTTCTAGTTTTCCTTGTGATTGCTTCCTTGACTTATTGGTTGTTTATGAGTGTGTTCTGTTTTTTAATTTCCCAGTTTCCCTTTTTAAAAAAATGTCTTTCTAGCTTCATTCCTTTATGGTCAGAGAAGATGCTATTTTTGATTTCAGTTCTTTGAAATTTATTCAGACTTGATTTATGCCTCAACACAGGGTCCACCCTGATGAACATTTCATGTGCACTTGGGAAGAATTGTGTATTTTGCTGTTTTTAAGCAGAGTGTTTTATACATGTTTGTGAGGTCTGGTTGGTTTATAGTGTTCTTCCAGTTATTTCTTTCCTTATTAGCCTTATGCATAGATGGTCTATCCATTATTAAAAGTGAGATGTTTTTGGCTCTCGTTATTATTTACAGTCATTTACTTCTGCCTTCAGTGGTTAATTTTTTCTTCATTACTTTTGGCTCTGTTATTAGCTGCACATATGCTTATATTTGTTGTTATTCTTTTGATGGATTGACCCTTTAATAAATGTATAATCCTCTTCTTATTTCTCCTCACAATTTTTAACTTAAAAGTCTGTTTAGTCCATTTAGGCTGCTATAGAAAACACTGTAGGCTGGGTAATTTGTAAATGACAGAAATCTATGTCTCAGAGTTCTGGAAGCTGAGAAATCCAGGGTCAGGGAACCAGCAGGTTCAGTGTCTGGTGGGGGCCCGTTCGTCATAGATGGGGCCTTCTTTGTGCCCTCGCGTAACAGAGGAGCAAAAGAGGAAAAGGGATGAAATTGTTCCCTTGAGCCTTTCTAAGGGCTAACCTCCTCCGTGAGGATAGAGCCCTCGTGGCTTGGAACCTCCAAAAGACTTCACCTCTTAATACCGTCGCTTTTCAGATTCTGTTTCAGCATGAATTTTGAAGGAACACAAACATTCAAGCCATGACTAAGTCTATTTTGTCTGATGCTTGTGTAGCCACTTCAGCTCTCTTTTGGTGACTGTTTGCATGGATGGCTTTCCCAGCCTTTCACTTTTAACCTGTCTTTTGATCTAAAGTGATGAAGAGAGCATATTTTAAAACAGTTTCTAAAAAATCACTTTTGTCTCTCTCTGCCTTTTTAGATGGTTTAATCCCTTTACATTTAAAGTAATTACCAATAAGGAGTATTCACTTCTGCTGTTTTTCTATTTGTTTTCACTGCCCTCTTTTGTGTTAATTGACATTGATAGTGCAGCATTTTCATTCCCTTCCCATTCTTTTTTCTTTCTTTTTTTTTTTTGGTGTATTTCTTAGCTTTTTCTCTAGTGGTTCCCCTGGAGATTGTAAGCAATATTTTAAATTTACAAACCTCTGATTTGAATTAAAACCAACTTAGTTTCAGTAGCATACAAAATCTCTGCTCTTAGTATTGTTATTCTCACTAATTCATTTTTACACATTGTTCATCCTTTAACATAAATATATAATTCTGTTTCATACCTATGTTTTTTAAAGCATGTAGGAACAAACAAAGGAATAATAAACCACAAACACAATACTGCTGTCATTAAATTCATCATAAGACTTTGACTTACTGTTTAGTGCCTTAAACAGTAAGTGAATTAAAGTTACTGTTTAATTCAGTCTGAATTAGCATTCCGTGTAGGACAAGTCTAATAGCAATGAATTTCCTCAGCTTTTGTTTAAATTCGCCTTCATTTTAATACAGAGTTTTGGAGTGTCGGGGTTTTCCTTTTAGCTCTTTAAATATGCTACCCCACTGCTTTCTGGCTTCCGTGGTTTCTGATGGGAAAGCAGCTGCTGCCCTTACTGAGGGTCCCTTGAGCATGATGAGTCACGTCTCTCTTGCTGCTTTCAAGATTCTTTTCTTTATATTTGGCTTTTCAGAGTTTGATTATAATGTGTCTCACTGCAGATATTTTTAAGTATAACCTACTTGAAGTTTGTTGAGCTTCTTGGATGCAGACTTCCATCTTTCTTTTTTTTTAAATTTTTAAAATTTTTTTTTTGAAAGAAAGAAAAAGGAAAGAAAGAGAGTGAACAGACTTCCATCGTTCATCAAACTTGGAATTTTTTGAAATATTTTTCTATCACTTTCTCTCTCCTCTCTGTCTCTCGCTCTCTTTTTTTTAAATTTGTTGTTCTCTGGAAGAGCCAGTGTTCTCTGCTCTTTCTGTGACTCTGATTGTGCGTCTGTTGATATACTTGATGCTGTCCCACAGGTCTTTTGGGATCTGTTGATTTTTCTGCATTCTTTCTTCTTTCTGCTCCTCAGGGCAGATAATCTGAATTGACTTGTATTCAGTTTCACAGACTGTATCTTTTGCCTGCTCAAGGTGTCGCTGTTGAACCTTTTAGTGAACTTTTCGTTTGTTATTGAACTTCTAAGCTCCAGAAAATCTACTCGATCCCTTTTTATAATTCATTTTTATCAGTGTCACTTATTTGGTGAGATACCCTTGTCTCGTTCCCTTTAGGTCTTTGGGCGATTCGAAGACTGAATTTAAAGTATTTGTCTCGTCAGTCTAATGACTTAGCGTTCTCAAGCCCAGTTTCTACCTCCTTTTCCCCTATAAATGTGTCACAATTTCTGATGACTTTGCATATCCTTTTTGTTGGAAACTGCACATTTTGAATTATTATATTGTGGCAACTCACATCTTTCTCCATCACCAGGGTTAGTTGTTGCTGCTGGTTGCTTGTTTAATGACTTTTCTAAATTCCTTTTGTAAAGACCCTTCTTTGTTGCATGTGACCAGTGGGGTCTCTTTTCTCTTGGTGCAGTGGGGGTCAGTGATTAGACATATTTCCTTAACTGTATAGTAAAAAACAGACAAGCACTCCTGGCTCTTCCAGTCTTTGCAAGTCAGCCTTTTGTTGGGGCTCACCCTCAATACTAAGGCAAACCACTATCTGCTCCGCGTTACTCTTCACTCCTTCCTTAGGCAGAGCCAAATCTGCCTCTTCTTTCTTCGTCAAGTGTTTCCAAGTTGTTCCCAGATACTGGAATTTCAAAAAAGTTGGTTGAGTTTTACTACCTAATCATTCCATTAGTTACATTAGAGGAGGTGGGGCTCTGGGGTTCCTTACTTGCCATGTACACTGTTGCTCCCTCCCCGCACGCTTCCTCCCAGGTGCAGGCTGTGAGTATATTTAGGCGCACACCAAGATCCAGGTGCAGCAGCAGGTGGCGCCTGAGTGCGCGGAGATGCTGCCGCGTTTCGCAGAGCTCTGGCCGGCTACGAGGAGCCGGCTGCGCAGGGTGCGTGGAGCTGTGTCTCGGTGCGCACCTCCCGCTTGCTGGAGACGGAATTCAGCAGCACCGTCTTTATTAGCGTTGCTCTGGGATCGATGCATTCCAGAGCACTGACCAAGTATATTTTGATGGTTTTCCCAGCCTAATCACGGCTTAAGTGAAGGGATGCATTTTGGATTTCCCAGGCAATTTGTGGTAACCTCACTCACCAAGGCTGTTTCGTGCCCTCAGTCTGTCCCCCCAAGTCTGGGAGCGGACGGTGAAACAGGCTGGCACGAAGGGCCAGTGCAGCCGGGTCTGTGTCCCCAGGCACGCTGACGCCGCCTCTCCCCCAGGGTTCAGGCTGGTCAACGGCAGCAGCAGCTGTGAGGGCCGCGTGGAGCTCCAGTGCAGGGGTCCTGGGCGCCCCTCTGCGCCACCGTCCTCTGCCAGCAGCTCAACTGTGGCAACGCGGTGGCCGCCCCTCGAGGAGGCCATTTTGGGGCCGGGGACGCTGCCATCTGGCCTGACGCGTTTCACTGTGAGGGGACAGAGCCCTACTTGTGGAATTGCCCAGTAAGCACCCTGGGGGCCCCGGCCTGTGCCCCGGGAAACTCGGCCCCCGCAGTGTGCTCAGGTGGGTGCAGCCAGGACGGTGGAGGAGGAGGAGGGTGAGTGAGAGCCACGGACAGAGGGTGCGAGGAAGGACAGAGGGGCTGGGAGGGACGGGCCCTGGGCGGGGGTGGTCCTGGGTCCCTCCCCCGACACCCTGGGGCCCCGGTGCGTCCCCATCCCCAGGTCTCCCCCACGCCCTGCGGCTGAGGGAAGGACAGAGCCGCTGTGACGGCCGCGTGGAGGTCTCCCTGGACGACGCCTGGGACCTGCGCGGCGCGGGCGTGGTGTGCCGGCAGCTGGGGTGCGGAGGGGCCCGGCGAGCCTACGACGCGCCCGCCCCCAGCCGCGGGTCCGTCCGGGTGGCGCTGAGCCGCGCGCGCTGTCTGGGCACCGAGAGCCGCCTGACCCGCTGCAACGTGTCCGCGACGCTGCGGGAGCCCGCGGGGACCTCGCGGGACGCCGGCGTGGTGTGCTCGGTGAGGGCGGAACCGCGACCCCGTGGGCCGTGGCCGCGCGGGGCGCCCGGACGCTCTCTCTCCGCAGGGAGCCTCGGGGTGCGGCTGGCCGCGGGGCCGGGGCGCTGCGCGGGGCGCGTGGGGCACCGTGTGTGACGACGCCTGGGACCTGCGGGACGCGCACGTGGTCTGCAGGCAGCTGGGCTGTGGCCGCGCCCTGAGCGCCCTGGGGGCCGCGCACTTCGGAGCCGGGGCAGGGCGCATCTGGCTGGACGAGCTGCGCTGCCAGGGCCACGAGTCTGCGCTGTGGCAGTGCCCGTCGGCCGGCTGGGGCCAGCACGACTGCAGGCACGAGGAGGACGCCGGCGTCTTGTGCTCAGGTCCTGAGGCCCGTCCACGCTGTCGTCCCCCCCGCACTCTTCGCTGGGCTTTGCTGACTGGCTTCTCTCTCTGCAGAGTTCACGGATCTGAGGCTGCAGCGCCGCAGGCAGCCATGCGCAGGGCGGCTGGAAGTTCTCTACAATGGGACCTGGGGTGGTGTCTGTCGCACCCTGAGTGCGGCCTCCCTGCGGCTCCTGTGTGGGCAGCTGGGCTGTGGGTCTCACGGGCAGCTGCAGGCCGCGGCAGGGAGCCGGCCTGCCTCTGAGTTTCTCTGGGTGGCCTCCATCCAGTGCAGGGACAGACATGACCCGTCCCTGTGGCAGCGCCCGTCAGCTCCCTGGGACCAGCATTCACGCTCCAGCGGAGAGGAAGCCTGGGTCCTGTGCACGGGGGAGTGGGTGGGCCTGCAGGTGTGGCGGGAAGGTGGTGGAGAGGCGTCTCTGAGTGGCCCCACACTGTCTGCACGGGCCCTTTCCTGGGAGAGGAAGTGTCAGTTTCCCTTGTCCTCTTTCGGTATGACTATGCCCTGTGCTGGTCCCTGCTCTGTGGCTCTGCGCTGGGGGACGGGGAACATCCGGAGTCTTCCCAGACCCTGTGCTCTCCCCCAGTGAGGGAAGCAGGGCCCCTGCACTTCCCAGTATTGTCCGAGGACACCCCGCAGAGAAACGTGCCCCTTGGAGAAGTCTCGGGCGCAGTCTGTGGAATCCGTAATCCCATGTGCAGATCCCTTGCTTAAACAGAGTTCTCTCTTTAGGCAGCAGAAATCGCTGTGCTGGGGAGACAGAGAGAAAAAGGAAATGAAAAATATTTGACAAAATTTAAGCTGCTGCGCTTGCAAATACAGAAACGGATCCCAATTTCCTACGCAGAAAAGGCGGGAGAAGTTCCTCAGGACCCTGGGGAGACCCTCGACGGCTCCTCCTCGCTCAGCTGCCCAGGTACCCCGTGTCCTTGTCCCTGTCCGCCTTCCCACCCGGTCCAGCCCCCGGACTGACGGCAGCCGTTTCCGGAGGAGGGCGCAGTGCGCTTACGCGGGGGCCCGGCCCGCTGCTCCGGGCGCGTGGAGCTCTGGCACGCGGGCTCCTGGGGCACCGTGTGCGACGACGCGTGGGACCTGGCGGACGCGGAGGGGGTGTGCCGCCAGCTGGGCTGTGGTCCCGCCGTCGCCGCCCTGGGGACCGCCGCCTTTGGCCCTGGCTCCGGGCCGGCGTGGCTGGACGAGGTGGGGTGCCGGGGCAGCGAGGGGTCCCTGTGGGGCTGCGCTGCGGCGCGGTGGGGACGCGGAGACTGCGCGCACAAGGAGGATGCGGGCGTGCGCCGCTCGGGTGAGCCGGGGCTGTGGGAAGCGGGTCATGAGGCGAGCACAGGGCACTGGATGGGAAGTCAGCCTTGAGTCCTGCTGTGTCACTGCGCTGGGCCGGACAGCAGTGCCAGGGTTTGGCGGGTTGGTATCCACCCTGACGTTTTTCTGGGATAAGCAGCTTTGCTGTGCAGGCCTGGTTGGGACATGCATCCCCTGGGATTTCCCTCTAAACTTTTTTGTGAATTCCCTTTTGTTTATCCCAATCCTTGTTCATTTCTGGTTTAAGTGTCATCTGGGTGTTTGCAGGTTCACTTGTTCCCAAAGCCTGCCGCTCATTCTCTGCAGAAAACAGCCACAGTAATGAGCTTAACAAAAGTGGCAGCAATGGGTAACTTGATCTGAGCCGCTCTGTGCTCTGGTCACCTCTTGTGACTTGCCCTGGCATCTACTTGGGGGCCATGCTCCTCATTGTTTTACCAAGGAAGGGGGCTGTCCCCTCACCAGCCATTCTGGGGTGCTTTGTGCCCCTGAAACCAGCAGATACCCCCAGCACTTCCGACTTGCAGGTCTCCCATGAGGGTGAGGGTGTGGCTTGGCCCTCGGAGCCACCCTGTCCTGCCGAGGGTGTGCATGCCCCCCCTCACCACCCTGCTGGCTCAAGACCTCTCCTTCCTCAGAGCCTGGCCCAGCTTCCCCACTGCCTGGAGCACCCTTCTGGACACTCAAGGCTGTCAGTGTCATCCTGGGAGCCCTTCTTGGTCTTCTCCTTCTGGGCTTCTTGACATTTCTGATTCTACCTCGAGTCGCACAAGCCATGCAGAGGGGTAAGCAGGAGCCCACCCTGATCCCATCAGCTGGTGTGCAGGAGGAGCAAGAGGAGCTCACAGCTGCAGCCTGGTGCCGGGGTCCGGGCAGGCGGGGTGCTCTGCAGTGCTGAGGCCTATGGAGACCTGTCCCCAAAGTCCAAGGAACTGAGAAGCTGAAGAAAGAGGCAGACAAATCCAGTTTCTTAGAAAGAAATGCTTAAAAGGGACTTATGAAGACAAGCCACGCCACGCCTTGGATGGCTTCTAGCTGAGATGGTGGATGCCCAGGCTGCCATCCCCCAGAACCGGAACTTACATATCCGAGGGGAAGGGGACGTGCAGAACAATTGCTTAAGGGCAGGATTTACAGTAAGTGCATGCTCTTACCAAGAAACAGTAGATAAAATGGGAATCTTAGAGGCCTTCCCGGAACTGGAGTTAATCAGATGTCAACATGGTGGATCAGCGTCCAGGGCAGAGTTGCTTCAGCCTCGAGGCAGGTCTCACTTAGGGCTCCTTTTATAGGCCAGAGAGCGTGGCAGACATGTGAGTCAGCCTCCAGCCCTCAAGACCCCAGAAGGTCCCCCTCAGACAGCACACTGGGGCCCACTGGGAAGCATCATGTGGTTTACTGGCCAGGGATGGGAGGGCTCTGGGGGTCTGGCCTTGTGGCCATGGTCCCCCCATCCCAGCCCACACTGAGGGCCTGCGTATGACCATGGTCACCTTGCCTCAGGTCTGGGAAGATCCGAGGTGTCTCCTGGAGAAGCCATCTATGATGTCATTGGGGAAATGCCGCTAGCAGAACTGTATGAGGAAATCGTGGAGGCCGAGGCCGTGCCCCAAGGTGAGGAGGATGGGGGTGTGGTAAAGGTGGACACAGAAGCCACAGGTGGGTTTGTGCCCCAGTTCAGCGGTGAGCTCTGGGGTGGGCTATGGATGCTGACCACAAGATGCCATGAGAGGGGACTCTGACCATAGGACCTTGGCCCCAGAAGGCTGCTGAGCACAGGGCTCATGGACGCAAGGGGACCCATGGGCAGGGGAGAGCAGGGCCACACCAGAGTCAGTGGCTGCAGTCCCCGTCGGAGAGCCCTGCCCCGTGGTGGGAGAAGAGGGCTGGGAGGTGTGCTGGGAGCCGTGGTTCTGGCAGGGGCTTATTCCAAGCTCTCTGGACATGTGCAGCTCACTGGGCCTGTTTCCTCTCCTGTGGGAACGGAGGGCGCTTGAGGTGCTTCAATGTCGAGATGCCTCGAGTGTTGTCAGGCGCTTTCTGGCTGACATGTTTATTTCCAGCTTGCCAGATGTGCTTTGGGGACAACTTGCATGTGTGCTGATTTGGTCATGTGGTGTCTCTTGCGCCAGTTTCAGGGGAGGCATCTAACCTCCTGGAGGGACAGTCTACACGTGAGGAGGGAGGAGGCAACAGACCTCTTTCTCAGGGATATGACGAGGCTCTCTCCGCTGGAGGAGATGACACCGTGAAGCACCCTGAGGATGAGATACACCAGCTGGTTGTCAAAGTCAGATTTCGTCATTGTATTCTACACTTGTAGTGGATTTCGCAAGAACATCATGGATGCCTTTCTCTTGCGGTGTACCCCACATCCGTATAAAATCCCATCCTTCCAGGCCCTGCCTGGCTCTAGCCCCCTGTCCCCTTCGAGGGCCATCTGCTATGGACAGTCATGCTCTGTAACCTTCAGATTTCCCACGCATTACAGCAAATGCAAATGTGTATAGAAATCAGTGGTTACGTTGGTGGTTTAGAGCCACACGGTGCCGCCTTCATCTGCTCCACAACTCACTCTTGCTACCCAGAAATGCGTTGGAGAGCTCCCGTGCCAGAACCTCCCTCTTTCTTCTTAAAAACTCTTCTTAATCGAATCCAAAGTATCTTTTAGATGTTCTACTTGTGTCATCACGCCATTGGTGGATATTCAGATTTGTCCTCGCCTTCCAGTCTGTGTCCCTTTAATCTCTCTTTCTGTGCCTCGTTTCGTGGGCTGTGACCCTTCAGTCCAGTGTTGAACAGAGGTGGCCAGTGGAAGCCTCGTCTCATTCATGGACTCAAAGCAAACGTGCTCCACGTTTCATTTCACTATTAAATATAATATTTCATGCTTGGTTTTGTAGATGCTATTTATCAGATCAAGGAAAACTCGGTCTATCCCTAATTTGTTAAGGGTTTAACTTTTTATCATAAGTGTTGATTGTTATCAAATTCTTTTTTGTATCTGTTAAGATGATATATGATTGATTTTTATATGTTAAATTAACCTTGGGTTAAACAAATCTAACTTTATCATGATATATTATTCTTTTTATATTTCACAGGAATTAGTTTGGTAATATGTTGGGTCAATGTTTAAAAAAGAAATTGATGTGTAATTTTTTTCTTTTGTTGTAATATTTTTGTTTAATTTTTGGTATGAAGATTATTCAGGTCTCATAAGAGTTAGGACATATTCTCTCTTTTAAAAAATATTGGCTAATTTACACCCCAACAACAGTGCAAAAGCGCTTCTATTTCTCCACATCCTCGCCAGCATCTGTTGTTTCCTGACTTTGTAATGATCGCCATTCTAATTGGAGTGAGATGGTATCTCATTGTGGTTTTGATTTGCATTTCTCTAGTGACCAGTCATGAGCTTTTTTTCATGTTTATTGGCCACATAAATATCTTCTTTTGAGAAGTGTCTGTTCACATCTTTCACCCACTTTTTGACGGGGTTGTTCGCCTTTTTCTTGTAAATTTATTTAAGTTCCTTGTAGATTCTGGTTATTAGCCCTTTGTCAGATGGATGGATTGAAAAAATTTTCTCCCATTCTGTAGGTGGCCTGTTCATTCTGATGACCCATCAGTGATAGACTGGATAAAGAAAACATGGCACATATATACCATGGAATACTATGCAGCCATAAAAAAGGATGAGTTCATCATGTCCTTTGCAGGGACATGGATGAAGCTGGAAATCATCATTCTCAGCCAACTAACACAGGAACAGAAAACCAAACACTGCGTGTTCTCACTCATAAGTGGGAGTCAAACAGTGAGAACATATGGACACAGGGAGGGTAACATCACACACTGGGGCCTGTTGAGGGGAGGGGGTTAGGGGAAGGATAGCATTAGGAGAAATACCTAATGTAGATAATGGGTTGATGGGTGCAGCAAACCACCATGACATGTGTATCCCTATGTAACAAACCTGCACTTACTGCACATGTATTCCAGAACTTAAAGTAAAATTAAAAAATAAAAATAAAAAAACATTTGCAAGAGTTTATATAGCATTGGTTTTATTTATCCTTAAATGTCTGGAAGAATTCACTAGTAAAGCTCTCTATCTGGGTCTGGAGTTTCCTTTTTAGGAGGATTTTTTTTTCCAGATTTAATTTTTTAAAATAAATAATTGACATATTCAGATTCTCTGTTTCCTATTTGTTGGAAATAGATGTTTGTTTGGTGCCACAAAGAAAAATTAGCACTGAGACAAAAGATTTTTCAGCAACGCAATTTTTACTTCCTGGACTGCAGGAAGGGTACCCTCGCTAGCCGTCCTGCCACGGGAGTACAATGAACAAAGGAAAAGCAGACAGATTTATCCCTTGTGCATTTGGGGTCATCCTTACTGCTCTGTCTGACCTCACAATCTAAACTAAAGCCCTATTGGCTGATAACTTAAAAGTTTTCTAGGCCGGATATGGTGGCTCACGCCTGTAATCCCAGCACTTTGGGAGGCTGAGGTGGGCAGATCATGATGTCAGGAGATCAAGGCAATCTTGGCCAACACGGTGAAACCCCATCTCTACTAAAAATACAAAAATTAGCCAGGTGTGGTGGTGTGTGACTGTAGTCCCAGCTACTCGGGAGGCTGAGACAGGAGAATTGCTTGAACCTGGGAGGCGGAGGCTGCAGTGAGCCAAGATTGCGCCACGGCACTCCAGCCTGTGTGACAGAGAGAGACTCCATCTCAAAAAAAAAGAAAAACTTTTCTAAACAGGTAAAAGCAATGGAGAGCTGGGACACGCCCGTGAGCACGTCCAGCATAGATATCCTGGTTAAAGTACAAGGACATGGAATGTACTACGTGCCTGTGAGCACGGCGTGTCTAACAGCTACACAGGATAGGGCTTCACAAAGTTATTAGCACACTTATTCTTTAACAAGAAAGGAAACTTTAAAAAACGTTCCTTTACTTCCCACACTATTATATCTGCTTTGTTCAGCTCTTTTTAAAATGAATTGGTACGTATAATCTAAATTTTCAAGTTTGTTGGTATAAATTTGTTAATAGTATCTTTCTATTATCCTTAATGTCTACAAAACCTCTAGTCGTGCATTTTTCAATCCTGGCAGTGTTTGTGTCTTCTCTCTTTTGTTCTTTTCTTCTTTTTAAGAGGCCAGGGTCTCACTGTTTGAGACTGGATTCAAACTCCTGTGCTCTAGCGATCCTCCCTCACAGCCCCCCGCACAGCTGGGACTCTGGGCACTGCTGTTCTCGACCCGTGCTGCTGACGGCTTATTCATCTCATTAGTCTTTTCAAGGCATGTGGAGCCTGTGCCTTTGGTTTTCTTGATTTTTCTTAGTGAACATCTGCTTTCTATTTCATTTATTTCTGCTCTCATCTTTGTGATTTTCTTCTACTTATTCTAGCTTTTCAGATGGACATTCAGATTGTTGATATTCAGCATTTTTTCTCTTTTAATGCATATATTTTAGGTTATAACTTTCCCTTTTAGCATGGCTTTAGCTGCATTCCAAGAGCTTTCATATGTTGCGATTTTGTTTTAATGGGCTTATTGAGGTATGATTAGCACACAGTAAACTTCACATATTTAAAGGATACCATGCAGTAAGTTTTGACATGCGCCTGCTCCCTGAAAGGATCGCGGCATCTATGAGAGTGGACACATCCATCACCCCAGCACTTTTCATGTACGTTTGAACATCTGTCCCTGCCGTCCCTTCCTGTGCCCTACCCCTCAGGTGATCAAGTTCAGCTTTCTGACACTGTAGACCAGTTTGCACGACTTGAATTTTGTGTGAATGGATTATATAGCATGTACTCTTTTTGAAGGGATGAGAGTCTGGCTTTTTTCGCTCAGCACAATTGCGATTCACCCATGTGGTGAGAAACCATAGTTCATTTCTTCCTCTGGATAAACAGTGCTCCTCTGTGCTGTTTATCTGCTCACTTGTTGATGGGCATCTGCGTTGCTTAAAGTTCTGAGCTATTGCAAAAAAAGCTGCTACAGATGTTCACGTGCGAGTCATACGGACACGTGCTTTCATTTCTCTTGGCTACCTGGGAATGGAATGACTGTACGGTAGGCGCAGGGCTAACATTCTACCAACCTTTCCATCGTGGCTGCACCATGTTATGTCCCCCAGTAATCTCTGAGTGTTTACACTTCCTCCACAAGGTTGGCAACACTCCGTTGATCATGTCTGACATTCTAACAGTACAGAGTGCTGTGTCCTTGTCTTAATTTGCATTTACCTAAGGACTAATGATATCGAACATCTTTTCATGTGCTTATTTGCCATCTGTATATATACTTTGTGGAAGTGTCTGTTCAGAATTTTTGCTTATGTTTGATTGGGTTGTTTGAGTGTTGAGAGTTCTCCTGAGTTCCTCTGGAGTGGTCCCTTCCCAATGGCGGCCCTAGCGCCAGGGGGTTCTCCCCACAGCAGGAACACAGGAAGACAGTGTTCAGGCAAGTCCTGCCGGACACCCTCAGCCAGTTCCAGATGTGGGCCTGGCGGCCAGCCACACTAAGCACCTTCCTCCCGTGTGGGCTGTCTCCCAGCCAGATGTCCCATTGGGCACACAGGGGACCCCACCCCTGACAGAGGCCCCCATTGTACCTTGGACCACTGCTGATCTTTGTTCTTGGTGGGCTGGCGGCTCAGATGTTGCCCAAGAGGCTTTGGGGCAGGAGCAAAGGTCGGAGATTGGGAGGCTCTGGCTCGTTGGAAGCCCCTAGGACACCCAGGCCAGTGGGAAGAGGTGTCCTGGAGAGGAAGTTGGCAGAGGGAGGGGTGCCTGCCGGGCCATGTGGGGCTGGAGAGTTGGGGAGAGAATGGCTCTGCTGCGGTAATTCAGCATCAGAGTCCATGTGCCGGCAGACCACCCCTCAGCCTCGGCACTACTGACTTTGGGGCTGGGTTGCTCTCTGTGTGGGGCCGCCCTGTGCATCGCAGGTGCTGAGCAACATGCCTCCACCCACTGGGTGCCAGTGCAGCCCCCTTCCAGTTGTGACAATTAAAGCATGTCTCCAGAAGTCACCAAGAGCGCCCCGAGGGCAAAATCAGCACACTTGGAACCTGTGGGTTAGCAGCAGATTGGATGGGATGATGGTGAGTGACTGCCTAAACCATCACCAGCCCGTGTGAGCCGACAAAGGAGGTCTCCTTACTTATGAGTCTATTCGTGTAGTCTTAAAAGTGTGAAGGTATTAGCTTAGTCATTATACATGTAATGAACTGACTTTACCGAAAATAGTATGTAGAAAAAATGAGAACGTTAGCAGGATTATGAGACGGTGATGATTTTGCTTCCCTGGAACTTGAATGGGAGACTCAGTTTACTCACTGGTGGTTCTCGTCAGCCTCTACGGCAGATCTTGCTGTTTCATGGACACTCAGCGTTCGCCGATGTGCCCCTCACGTCCTGAAATGGTTTGTCTTTGAGAATCTCAGCAGTGGCATGGAAGCCTAGAGATGATTCCAGCACTTCTTTTATATTCAGAGTATTCACATTGTTGTGGATGGAAATTCCCACTTGCTCTTACTCATCTGTGACCCATAGTTACATTATCCTTGTTCAGTTTTAATGGGCCGCCATGTAGATATAATTTAAGGGAAAAATATTCATCATAGAGACTGACCCACAGAAAAGTGGAATGACGTCTGACTCCTCTTCGGGTCATTACCTCAGGGCACCCTTTCAGAGGTCCCAGCATGATGGAGGTCATTTAGAAACGCTTGCTGGCAACTGACGATGTCCAGTCACAGTGGGCGCATCACCTTCAAAGTTGTATTCCGTGGCTCCCCAGGAAAGGCGACTTCAGACGTTTTCCCTCTTAAATTCTGGCCAAGTGCACCTTGAGGTGGAGTCAGGCTCTCGGCACCTGTCTGCTTCTGTGAGAATCGCTGTGCCCTGGATTCCAGCAGAGGGTGGGTTCCTACCCAGCAGGAGCCAGGGGACCTGTGGCCAGCCCTGCCTCCCGGCCTGTGGAGAGGCTGCAGTGACAGCACTGCCTGGTGCTGCCCTAGAGGGGAGTGAAATACCGTTCAAACGTACATGGCAAGTGCTGGATATGCCTCAGCTACGGTTACGACAAACGCAGCACAGTAGCCACTAACAGTTAGAATATGATGCTGCTGCTGCTGCTGCAAATTTTCACCAACATTCTTTGCAATTATCTGACAGTTTCAGTAAGAGATTCTTAGAATGTGAATATTTGGAACTTCTACAGATAGCATTCATATTGCAATGGACACTCCCCAACGTGGGCCAGTCCTCAGAATGGAGGCTGTCATCATTTAATGACTGCAAGCGTTTTTCAGCCGGTTAATAAGATTATCATGTTCACAGCCCTGGCAGGCTGGGCTGCCCACCATCCAGCCAAGGCTCTGTTTTCCTCTCTGGAACCTCCCAGTGAGGGGTCTGTCAGCATCCTCCTTTGACGGGTGTCAGGGATATAGGGAGGTCCCCTCCAACATAATTTATGAACAGATCCTTGAAAGATTAGTGGACTTGCATGGTGCAGACCCGGACCCCAAGGACCCTCCGTCAGAGTGGGGAGCAGACCCAGGATGATCTTCCCAGAGCCCCTCTGTACCCCGTTTCTGATGGCAGCAGCCCCCATGTTGAAGCATGGGCAGAGCTTGGCTGTTTGTTCATCCACTGCCTTAACAGCTTACTAACTGCTGCCCAGTGCCAGCTCCCAACAGTCTAAAAACAAGGCAGGAAAGGCGGGGCTCAGGGAGCTTCTCACGGAGGTCGGAGGCAATAAAGGAACAAACCAGAAAAGTGACAGAAAATGACACACACTGAATGGCGATTTAGAATGGGGAGACGAGACGGAGAGAGCCCGGCGACCTCTTTGGGTTGGGCCCTGTCTCAGCCCTCTTGTGACCTTCAGACCAAGGCTTCATTGACGAGATGGGACCGGACATACAGAGCCTGGAGCAGGGAGGAGCTGGGTGCTCACAGCGGCGGACGGTGCGAGGCAGGCGCCGAGGACACACACGACCTGCACCCTCTCACCTCCGCTGCAAGGCGTAGGGGGGCTCCATGGACTGAGACAGCATCCTCACATCTCCAAGCGTTCATATTTTTTAAATATCCACAGGATATTTGAAAAACCTGATCATGCTTCAATTCTCATGTTTAACTGAAAAAGACCGAGAGCAACCGGCAGCACACCTGTCACATTCGGCTCGCGCACAGACCTGGGCAGTGGGGGCCCCAGCCTCTGTCACCGGCTGTGCTCTGGGCCACGGGCAAGTCTCAGCCGGTTTTGAAAAGTAGACCCAATCTAGTCACGCCCTTTGACTGCAGGTCCACACAGCTGACACGAGGATGACCTTCACAATGAAGTCTTGATACTTAAAAACATTCAGTCAAGTAATTTGGACCAAAGAGAAAGTCAATATTGATGTTTCGGACCATGCAGAAATCAACCATCACAAGGTCACTGCCCTCAGTTTCTGGGGTCTGCACAGTTGCAAGCATTTCACTCCTCTGTGTGAAGTTGATCTTGGTGTCTGGCCTGAGGGTGACTTTCTGCCCGAGTGCCTTGCAAGGGGCTTGGCTGAGGAGGCCAGGAAGGGGATCCCGGCCATGGGCAGCTGGAAGCTGGGTCCCGCTGCAAGGCCACAGGCCAGTGAGTGGTGCAGACGTGTGGCCACCGCTCCTCGCAAGTGAGAAACTACATAGAGTCGCAAAATAGGCAGGAAGAGCTGATCATGCTACGCTGGACCAGCGCTTGTGCTCAGGCCTGCAACTTTACATTGCACACATTTATCACTGCGACTTCCGCCAACATTCTGAATATTTCAAAAAACAAATGAAAACTTATTACTATTTTGAGCCCACGACCAGAAACACAAGAGACCATGGTGGATGTCAGAGTCCCAGCAGGAAGCAGGCGGCAGGCTCAGAGGGGCTGAAGAGAGTTTAACGAAGGGCTGTCAGGAGGGTGGGGCAGGGTTTAAGGAGACTACCCCAGCGTCCCGAGGTGGTCAACTTCCTGCTAGCCATGGTGTCCCACGGCTGCATCATTGCCAGCACCCCAGCATCCCGTGCATCTGCACTGCCGAAGGCAAAGCGGCAGGCATTCTCCACGCACTCCTCCCATCTGCTGGCTGTGTGCATGTGCTACTCCACCGTCATCTACACGTACATCCCCCCGGGCTCCTGCTCCTCCACGGACAAGAGCAAAGTGGTGGCTGTGCTGTATATGGTGTGGTCAGCCCCACCCTGAACCCTCTCACCTACTCCCTGTGGAACTAGCACTAACAGTGGCACTCAGGAGAGTGTTTTCTTGCATTGGGTAAAAGGAAGGGAAGCGTCCATTGTGGAATGTTCCAGGTATTAACAAGCTAATTTCAACTTTGAGAATCTCATGCAAGCAGCAAGGAACAGGAAGGTAATTAACGCAATAGATTTATAAATAATGAGCTCCCCCACGGGGCTGCCATTATTCATCGTGGAACTTCCAACATCCCAAGGCCCTATGAGTACATGCAGTCAGAGCTACAGGGCAGGAGGGAGCTAAGGGAGAGCCAGTGGCTGAGCAGGAGCCCAAAAGGGTCACTTAACACCCCCTGACATCCCATGCACCTACTTGACTCCCTTTCACTGGCAACTGGGCCCCAGGAGCAATGCGGGAGCATTTGCTTCGGGGGAGGGTGCCGCTGGCCATGTCTTCTTTCAGTCAGGGGTTCTCGTTCAGGGGTGAGATAGGAGAGACAGATATGCCTCAGTGCACACTGGCAGGGGGAGGTTTCTCGATATCCCGCTTTGGAGAAAATCATCCAAACCCCGACTCTCCAATTCAACTCCTCCTGGTGTGAGGTCAGGGAAAACACAAGAAATGCTCTCCTCCCTGTGTGAGGTTTCATGGTCCTGGCACCATAAAGGGTGAGAGATGGTGTTATCCAGCCTTTCTTTTTAATAACCTGCAGGAAATACATGAGGTTTTATTGATTTACTTCCTTTTAGAGAAGGGCATTCTCATTCTTTATGCACCAATCAACTACATTCTGTCATTGACTTATTACCTTTGTTTAATTGATTATCCTGTGTCCATCCACCAATCTATCTTATTTTATGCATTTCAAAGCCAGTTGCAAACATCAGTCCACCTCTTTTTTTTTTTTTTAAGACGGGGTTTCACCATGTTGGTCAGGCTGGTCTTGAACTCCTGACCTCAGTTGATCCACCTGCCTTGGCCTCCAAAGTACTTGGATTACAGGCGTGAGCCACTATGCCTGGCCTTTTTGTTTTTGTTTTTGTCCACCTCTTAAACACTTCTGAGTGCGTGTTATTAAACATTTGTTTATAGTTATTTTTCCTTTTAAGGTAAAATTTTCAAACAATAAAATACATAAATAAGGGTGTACATTTGCTATGTAAATATCAAATCAGGTGCCCATGCGTGATGATGAAATCAGATACCTGTGTGTGATGATCAAATCGGGTATCCGTGTGTGATGATCACATCAGATACTTGTGTGTGATGATCAAATCAGGTGCCCATGTGTGATGATGAGATCAGATACCCATGTGTGACGATCAGATCCTTTTATTTATGTTTGTACCCCTTAACAACCTCTCTTCATACGCTTCCCCCACACCCTTCCCAGCCTCTGGTAATTGTTCCCAGCCTCTGGGGCTGCTCCGCGCCCTGTGCCGGGACTGGCTGCGGCCCGAGGTACGCACGGAGGAGCAGATGCTGGAGCTGCGGGTGCTGGGGCAGTTCCTGAGCGCGCTTCCCGCTGACACGCAGGCCTGGGTGTGCAGCTGGCAACGCAGCGCGGGAAGGAGGCGGTGGCCCTGCTGGAGGAGCTCTGGGTGAGCCTGGCGGGGCTGCGAGGTGGGAGGGGAACAGGGAGGCCACGAGGAAGCCGAGGGAAGAGCACCACTTAACCCCCAAAAACCCATGGTGGGGAGGCCACGGCGCAGCGGGAGGGACAGTCCACGTGGGGCACCCTCCATCCCAACACCAGCTACGCGTCAGGAGGGCACCAGGACCCTGGCATACTTGCGAGTTCTCCGGAAGGACTCACCCATGTTCACGGTCACGGCTTATCACAGAGAAGGACGCGCTGGATCCGCTGGGAAAAAGGCCGGGAGAGCAGCTGTCAGCTGCCCTCCCCTCGCTCCTCCCGGCAGGCACACAGGGAGTCTTGCCAGCCAGGGCCCCTCCTCGGACCTTGTGTCCGGGTTCTTCCTGGGGACCGTTCTGTGTTGTGTGCGGCTGACCTCAGCCTCCAGTCCCCGAGGGTCAAGGACACCACCGGGGCGGAACTCCACTCCAGATCCGTCTTGCTGTGCGGCTGCGCTGAGGCCCCCAACCACGCTGGCCCTCCTCGTGCGTGAGGGACCAGGGGCTTCGAGACGACTTTCCAGGCGCGGAGGGCCAAAGCCAGGCCTCTCTCTGGGGACGCTGGGATTATTCTTTATTTTTAATTTATTTGTTTTTTCTGAGACGGAATTTCCCTCTTGTCGCCCAGGCTGCAGTGCAGTGGCGCCATCTTGGCCGAACGCAACCTCCACCTCCCGGGGTCAAGCGATTCTCCTGCTTCAGGCTCCCGAGTAGCCGGGATTCCAGGCGGCCGCCACCACGCCCGGCGAACTTTTCGTATTTTTAGTAGAAATGGGGTTTCTACCGCGCCGGCACCGGGATTCTTCCCACACAGCAGGCATGGACCAACTCACTGTCCGGGGCTCTCCCAGCCCAGCCCAGCCGTTTCCCTGCGACGTCTCGGTGCGCTGACCCCCATTCACTGACGTCATCACTGGCAGACTCTTGCCGTCGTGACTGTCCCGTCCTGCAGGGAAGCTCGCAACCCGGCTTAGAGGACGCTAAGTGGGGAGGGGGGGTGTGAGCTGCAGACGCCATCTTAAGTGCTCCAGTCGCCACGTTAAAAAAGATGAAAAGAAGGCCGGGCATGGTGGCTCACCCCTGTAATCCCAGCACTTTGGGAGGCCGAGGCGGGCGGATTGCCTGAGCTCAGGAGTTCGCGACCAGCCTGGGCAACACGGTGAAACCTCGTCTCTACTGAAAAAACACAAAATATCAGCCAGGCGTGGCGGTGTGCGCCTGTAGTTCCTGCTACTCGGGAGACTGAGGCAAGAGAATTGCTTGAACCCGGGAGGCAGAGGTTGCGGTCAGCCGAGATCGCGCCACTGCACTCCAGCCTGGGCGACAGAGGGAGACTCCGTCTCTAAATAAATAAATAAAAACGGTGAAAAGAAAAAGGTGAATTTAGTTTTGATAAACTTCATTGACTCTAATGTCTTCAAAATGCTGCCTTTTCAATAGGTGGCACTCTCACGTGGCCCGTGGCTGCTGTGTGGGCCCTGGGTGATGAGCAGCGGGCACCCACGCAGAGACCTCTGAGAACAGTGGTCCAGGCCATGGGAGCAGCCAGTGCAAAGGCCCTGAGGCGCCTCGAGCAGCAGAGGGGTCCGTGAGTGAGGGCTTGTTAGCGGCGAGTCCGGAGTCCCCAGTGGTGGGAGGGTGAAGCGTCAGAGTGGTCAGGTGTTCAGCATAACTGCGTACCTTGTGCCTGCTGGGCGCTGGGATGTAGCAGCAGAAGTGTGGCACCTAGGTGAGGCAAAGTGAGCAAAAGCCTTCAGTCCACTGCAGCCGGGCGTCCTTCCTTTCTTCTACAGGGAGCAGCTCCTGTCAAGGCTGCCAGTTGCCTCTGCACCACTCAACCCAGTGGCCTCGTCCATCTCCCTTCTCAGGCAGCCTGACCAGCCCCCAATCACTCAACCCCTCTTACTGTCTGGGATACAGCTCGCCCCTCCTCTGCTCCCACTTCCCAGCACCTCTGTGCTGACTCTGGCTTCTCTGTCCTCACCCTCCTTCCGGGTCTTTGTTCCCCAAAATGGGTTGTAACAAATCCTCGCAAACCCAGCGGCTTACAAATAACACAAGTCTGTTACAGTTCTGGAGGTCAGAAATCCAAAATGGGTCTCATGGCCCAAAATCAAGGTGTCTGCAAATCCACGTTCCTTCCCAAGGCTCTAGGGGAGAATCCGTTTCATGCCTTTTCCAGCTCCTAGAGGTTGCCGGCATTCCTCGGCTCATGGACCTGTTCTCAGAGTGCTGGGCTCCAACCTCTGCTTCTGTCTCTCTATCAATCCTCTGACCTTGACCCTCACTTCTTAGGATGACTGTGATGACATTGGGCCCATCAGGATAATTCAGGATCAGCTTCCCCGTGTCAATGCTTAATTCCCTCCCGTCCAGAGTTCCTGTTGCCCTGTGAGACAGTATGTAGCAGGTTCTAGAGATCAGGCTATGTACATCTTTGGGGCCATTATTCTGTCTGCCATAAAGGCCAGGTGAACTGGAGGTGGAAGAGAACTAACATGGAATTGGTTGGCCTCTGGGTTACTCCCTTTCCGGTTTTCGTGGCTGCTCAGAACAGGAGGCAGCACATGGGTGCCATATAGGTAGATTTCAGCCACTGTTACTACACTGAGCTCATGCCATCTGTGTTTTTGGCATTAAAATGTCCTTTTAGGAAAAGATGATAAAAGTACACTTGGTAGTTATTATTGCTTTTAATGTATATATCTTGCAAAATAAAAACAATCCCTTCCACTCAGGGATGCAGTGAGAGTTCAAAAAAATGTGTAAGACCTATACAATGAAAATGATAACACATTGCCGAGAGATATCAATGAAGGTATACTAAATGAAGAGAAGCACTAATTATGGATTGGCAGATTCGGTACTCTTTTTTGTTTGATTGTTTTGTTTTTTTGAGATGGAGTCTCACTCTGTCACCCAGGCTGGAGTGCAACCTCTGCCTCCTGTGTTCAAGCAACCCTCCCTGCCTCAGCCTCCTGAGTAGCTGGGATTACAGGCGTCAGCTACTGCACCCGGCCTCAATACTCTTGGTTAACATGTCAGTTCTTCCATCTATGTATCCAACACAATCTCTCTTAAAATTTCAGCAGGCCTATTCACAGAAATTGATAAGGTGATTAAAAACCTTATATGTAAATGCAAAGAAATGATTAGCCAAAGCTATTTATTTATTTAGAGACAAGGTCTTGCTCTGTTGCCCAGGCTGGAGTGCAGTGGCACAATCATGGCTCACTGCAGCTTCAATCTCTAGGCTCAAGGGACCGTTCCGCCTCAGCCTCCTGAGTAGCTAGGACTATAGGTATGCGCCACTAGGCCAGGTTAATTTTCTTATTTTTGTAGAGATGAGGTCTCACTATGTTACTCAGGTTGGTCTTCGAACTCCTAGGATCAAGTGATCCTCCCACCCCTGCCTCCCAAAGTGCTGAAATTACAGATCTGAGCCACCTTCCCTGGCCGCCAGAACAATTTCGAAAAACATAAATAACAACATTGGAGGAATTACATGACCTGATTTCAAGACACTGTAAAACTATAGTATGATATTGTGGTGTTGGTGAAAGTATAGAACGACAGGCTGGGTGCAGTGGCTCATGCCTGTAATCCCAGCTACTCAGGAGGCTGAGTCAGAATAAAAACATGAATCCTGGAGGCGGAGGTTGCAGGGAGCAGAAATCGTGCCACTGTACTCCAGCCTGGGAGACAGAGCAAGACTCCATCTCAAAATAAAACAAAACAAAACAAAACAAAAGTATAGACCTATAGATCAATAGAACATAGAGTCCAGAAGTAGATTCACACATATTGGGTTAATTATTACTTTTTTTACAAGGGTGTCAGAGTAATCCATGGGAAAATGTCTTTTTTTTTTTTGAGACAGAGTCTCGCTCTGTCACCCAGGCTGGAGCGCAGTGGTGCGATCTTGGCTCACTGCAACCTTCGCCTCCTGGGTTTTAGTGATTCTGCTGACTCTGCCTCCCCAGTAGCTGGGATTACAGGTGCGTGCCACCACACCCAGCTACAATTTTTGTATTTTTAGTACAGATGAGGTTTCACCACGTTGACCAGGCTGGTTTCAAACTCCTGACCTCAAGGATCCACCTGACTTGACCTCCCAGAGTGCTGGGATTACAGGCATGAGCCACCATGCCCAGCCAGGAAAATAAGTATTTTCAACAAATAATACTGGAAAAACTGGATATCCGTATTGATATGGTTTTTGGATCTGTTCCCACCAAATCTCATGTCAACCTGTAATCACCAGTGTTGGAGGTGGGCCTGGTGGGAGGTGACTGGATCATGCGAGTGGATCCTTCGTAAACGGTGCGGCATTCTCTTGGTGCTGTTCTCACAAGATCTGTTGATTGAAAGTGTGTGGCGCCTCCCCACCTCGCTCTCCTGGTCTTGCTCTGGCCATGTGGTGTGTGCCTGCTTCCCCTTCGCCTTCCACCATGATTGTAAATTTTCTGAGGCCTCCTCAGAAGCAGAAGGCTCTATGCTTCCCTTACAGGCTGCAGAACTGTGAGCCAATTAAACCTCTTTTCTTTAAGAAAAAAAGACTCCATCCAAAAACTACTAGAATGGATAAATAATTGCATTGTGGGAATTGTTTTGTACCTGTTTATGGAGGTAGTTACACAAAATATAATATATGCTATAATAAATATATATATTATAATGCATATAATAGTGTTATATTTCATACATCTGTACACCAAAGGAAAAGAAGTCTATTTTGCATATGATGATTTTGAAAAATAAAAGAACAGAAAGTAATATGGACAATTCTGTTTAATGATGGTGGATGCATGTCATTTTTACTATATTCTCCTCTTCTGAAACTAGCAAAGAATAACAATGGAACAACAACAAAAGAAAATTCCAAAATTAGTGCAGCAGGGAAATTGCCACGAGTGCCCTCACATCCTGAATCTTAGCTTTGAACAACCTGTCTGCAGCAAATGAAGAGAATGCAGAGACCCCAGATATGTCTTCTGAGCCCTCTGGTAGGTCACAGATTTCTCCATATTCAAGTCAGACCCAACAGTGCATGATTAAAACAGTGAGCAACCGATGCAAGGAAGTGTCTGAGAAGGTGCTCCCGCCATGGTCATGAGGACACACGTGTCAGCTCCCACACTGCTCCAAAGAGGATGAGAGATGTGAAGCAGAGCTGCACAGACCTGAAGGAAGGCAGGGCCACTCATCCCAGCCCAGCCTGGATCAGGAGAGGGTTCTGGGAGGTTCCTTGCACAGAAATAACTGCCACCATGTTTAAGAATTAGAGCAGTCAATGTTGCAACATTTCCGTTCTTCACAAATTGATCTATAGATTCAGTGCAGTTCCAGTCATTTCAGCAGTTTTTAGTAGAAATGGACAAGATGACTTTAAAGTGTAGGTAGAAATGCAAAGGGTCAAGAATATCCCCTTGGAGAGGAACCAAGTTGGAAGAGTTACACTATCAGACATCAAGACCAATTTTTAAATGGTTCTAAATAGGACAGTGTGGGATTGGTGCAAGAAGGCACAAATAAACCGATGAAGCCACACAAAGTCCTGACTCACACATGCGTAGAACCTTGACTTACGACTTGTGCTTACCTTGTGTTATAGCAATTTCACTTTTAGATATATAAATAACAGAAATAAGCAACACATGTGCATTAAAAGGCAGGAACTAAAATGCTCATGATAGCATTATTTGCAATAGCAGAAAAGGAGAAAAAAAATAGTATGATTTGGGGAACATGCTATACTCATGAAGTGGAATAATATATAGCAGTGAAAAAGAATGAACTACTTCTACAAGTAACAATATGAGTGAATCACACAAACATGAAGTCAAATAAAAGAATTAAGACACAAATACTGCATACTGTGTGATTCAATGAATGTTACACAAAGTCTAACAGTTGCCAGGACTATCCTGTGGTGTTAAAAGTTAGGATAAACTCCCCTAGGACTGAGGGAGGAGTTGGTGACAGAAAGTGATGTTTTTCTGAGGGTGGGTGATGTTTTATTTCTACTCTGAAAGCCCATCAGCATGGCCACACTCATGTTGTGATAACCCATCAGGCTATACACTTAGCATGCGTTTCCTTATGCATTTGGTAGTATTGAGATTACAACAGCTGCAATATTTATAGTTAAATGTACTAAACAGGACACAAAGAGGTAGTAGACAATTATAAAAGGCATAATTTATGAAGACAATGTAACAGCCCTGTATATACCAAACAACATGAAACTAAATATTTGAACTGAGATCTACTAGAAATAAAAAAAAAAAGAATTAGACAAAAATTCTATGTCAGTGGTAATCTTCAAAACACAATTTCAGAATTGGACAAATTTAGTGCAAAAAGCACGTACAGAAAAAACTCAATAATGTAATCATTAAACTTACCTTTTAAACATAAGATAGACGTTTTGTTTGTGTGTTCATGTCCCAATTACAAAAATCAATTTTGTACTTGGGAACAAAGTAAATCTTACCAAATTATAAAAAGTAAGCACTGTGCAGTCCACATTCTTTGATCATAAGCCAACAAAGTTAGAAGTAGTTAAAAGGTAACTCCCCCAATCTTCATTAACTAGAAATTGAAATCAAGTTACTAAAAAAATAAGAACTTTTGAAACTGATATACACTGGTGATGTCCTCATACCTACTAACAGAAGTGCCTTATTGCCAGCTTTTCACATTTTGCTGTTCATCATCATTTAACGTGCCCTTTGAAGATCAATCTAACTCTAGCAACATATTATCATTTGATTTCATTCAAAGGTTATTCCCTGGCATGCACTTGAGGAGTCTGGGGTTTGTAGGAGTTGTTTCTGGGCATATATTAACCTGCAAAATATATGACATGGAAGATTGTCCTTGTAAATGGAGTTTTAAGTTAAAAAAATACAGACTATGAAGTGTTAAATAGAACTCTATTTCCAAGGCTATGTTATACAACTGACATATTTTCTGCATATGAAACTTCCAAACAAGATAGATATATTAAAAGCACCACAACTTCCACATCTTTCAAATTGGGTAGCGGGAATAAACTGGGTAACGAAGTCCCACAACTTTGTTCTTTTTCAGAATCATTTTGACTGTTCTAGTTCCTTTGCCTTTCCATGTAAATTTTAGAATTATTTGATCAATATCTGATTGCTGAGATACTGACTGGAATAGCATTGGATTTATAGATAAAACTGGAGACAATTAATACATTAACAAGAATCTTTCCCAACCCATGAACATGACATACCCTGCATATATTTTATTAAATTAATATATAAGCCAAAGGTTCTATGGAAACTACCCAAAGAGAGGCCAGGGGCAAGATAATAAAGGCAGAAATCATGAAAAACAAAATAATCAGAAAATGGAAAGGAACACAACCAAGAATTGCTCTTTGAAAAAGATTAATAAAGTAGATAAACTGCTTCTGAGCACAAATAAACAATGTGTGGGGTGAAAAAGGAACATAATGTAAATACAACAATGATTGTAAAGATAAGACAATACTAAAACAAATTTATGTCAATAAATTTGAAAGCTTACAAGAAATCATAAATTCCTAGGAAAAATATAGTTTTTACAATTAATTCAAAAGTTTAAAGCCTGACCACTATACTGCTCTTAAATACATTGAATTATTAATTCTAAATGTTTTCACAAATAAAATACCATATGGTTTCAAAAATGAGTTCTTCTAAACCTATTAGATCATTTCAATCTTACATAAACTGTTCAAAAAGATCAAATATGAATGAAGGTCATCAAATCATTCTATGGAGCCTGGTCAATTTTGATACTCAAAGCTCAGAAAGACAAGAGAAAACTATGGGCCAGCCTCATACCAAGCATAGATGCAGAAATCCAAAAGAACCTGTGAGCAAACCAAAGGCAGCTGCCAGTGAGCCCTTCCTCTGGGTGCAAATCCGTCCATACATTAAAAAAACAAAGTGTCAAGACCAAATTGTGTTTATTCCAGGGTCCCAACAGTGGTTCAACATTAGAGAATATATAATTTTATTCACCACTTTAACAAACTAAAGGGGAAAATCATCTGATCATTTCGAAAGAAGCATTTAGTACAATTCAATACCAATCATTAACTTAAAAATTATTAGTAGACTAGAAATAAAAGGGACTTTTCTTAAATTCAAAAAGGATATCTATCAAAACCCCACAACAAACATCATTCACAAAGGGGCAATGGCTACTGAGCATCCTCTTAGAGAACTTCTGAGATATTTCCTATTAAAATAAAAATCAAGGCAACAATGCACTGAGGATCTATCCGTTCAATAAGACAAGAAAAAGAAATTACAGGAATATGGTTTGAAAGATGTAAAGCAAAACTCTCATTGGTCACAGATGATGGGATGGCCTACTGAGAAACCACAAAAGAATCCACACAGAAATTACTGGAAATAAGAGAGTTTAGCAAGGAGGCTGCCTGTACGATCAATAGACAAAAATCATTTGCATTGCTGTATGCTAGCAGTAAACAGTTGGAAAATGTAATTTATCAAGAACTCTGCTTAAAAAACTCAAAGTTACCTAAGAGTAAATCTAACAAAAATGTGTCCAATTTATATGCAGAAAATTATATAATTTATTGAAAACATTTAAAAATGGCCTGAATAAATGGAAACAGATTTCTACATCATGGAAAGGAAAAATTAGTATTTTAAAGACATTTAATTCACAGAGTTTATGTGATTCCAGTCAAAATCCCAAAAGACTTCTTGAGGAAATTTAACTGAGTCTTAAAATTTGTATGGAAGAACAAAGACCCAATGCACTCTTGAAATAAGAAATGGTGGTGGGACTTGCACCATTTGATATCAATACTACTATAAAGCTATAATAATTAAAACGCTGTGGCATTGGACCAGGGAGAGACAGGCCTCTGATGCATCCCCAGTGTAGGAACTTTGTCTTGTGCTGGAAGAAGAACTGGGGATCAGAGACAGGATCCCAGAACAATTCATATCTATATGGGAAAACAAACTTCCTTAGTCCTTACTATGCAAAAAAATTAATTCTACATATATTTAGGGCATAAATGTGAACAGTAAAACCTTATAGGCCAGGCGTGGTGGCTCACTTCTGTAATTTGGGAGGCTGAGGCAGGTGGATCACGAGGTCAGGAGTTCAAGACCAACCTGGCCAAGATGGTGAAACCTCATCTCTACTAAAAATACAAAAAAAAAAAAAAATTATCCAAGCACGGTGGCAGGAGGCTGTAATCCCAGCTACTTGGGAGGCGGAGGCAGGAGTATCGTTTGAACTAGGGCAGCAGAGGCTGCAGTGAGCTGAGATTGAGCCACTGCTCTCCAGCCTGGGTGAGAGAGTGAGACGCCATCTCAAAAAACAAACAAACAAACAAACAAACAAAACACTTTATAAATAGATAGTTATCTTTCTAATCTTTCTGGCTAATAAAGTTTTATTTTATTTTTTTTGAGACATGGTGTCACTCCAACACCCAGGCTGGAAGAAGGGATTTTTTTTTAAACCCAAAAAGCACTAATCCAAAAATGAAAGACTGATAACTTGAGAACATCTGTTCATAAAAAAACAATGCCATCGATAGTGTAGAACAGTAACCTAAAGAGTGGGAAAAATTATCGCAACACATAGAACTGAGTAAGGATGAGAATAAAGCATTCCTACAAGCAAACCCCAAGGGAAGAGGAGAGCAATATACTTAAAATATATGAGTAGGCATTTCAGAGAAGAGTATGTATAATTCTGACAAGAGAGAGAAAGTTTCTCCAATTTATAATCAGGGAATGCAAAATGGGACCACAATTAAATACCATTTTATATCCACCAGATGGGAAAATATTAAGAAATTTTTTAGTACCTACTGTTGAGAATAACAGGACCACTTGGACACCACTGTAAGCATGTACATGGTCAAATATTTGGAAAACAATCTGGTTCCACGTATATTAGGTTGCCTAGGTACACACCTGGCCTAGAGATATTCTTACACAGTGCTCCAGGAAGCATGTGTAAAAATGTCCCTAGTTTGCAACAGCAAAACCTTGGGAATAATGTGACAGGACAGCGGTTAAGCAAAGTGTGACATATTCATATATGTCACAACGTCGATATGCAGCAACATCTCACCACGTGGTAACGATAAACGATGAGCAAAAAATTCAAGCCTCAGGGAATATAAATGTTATGAAATCGCCTTTAAAAATACAAAAATAAGAAAATTAAATGATATAAACAATGAAATCGGCCGGGCGCTGTGGCTCATGCCTGTAATCCCAGCACTTTGGGAGGCTGAGGCGGGCGGATCACCTGAGGTCGGGGGTTCGCGACCAGCCTGACCAGCATGGAAAAACCCCGTCTGTACTAAAAATACAGAAAATTCGCCGGGCGTCGTGGCGCGTGCCTGAAATCCCAGCTACTCGGGAGGCTGAGGCAGGAGAATCGCTTGAACCCGGGAGGTGGAGGTGCAGTGAGCCGAGATCGCGCCATTGCACCCCAGCTTCGGCAACGAGAGAGAAACTCCGTCTCAAAAACAGAAGAAAAAATCGCAGGGAACATTCAAAGCAAAATTCAGGTCAGCGGCTACCCCTGGAGGGAGGCAGTCGGATTGAGCGCTTCTGGTGAACGCAGCTTGCATGAGCTGTTGTTTGGATTGGGAGCGGGCGGCCTGGAGCTCATCCGTCAGCACGCGCGGTAAGCGCCGGCGCTTCACACGCTTTTCCGTGTCTCAGACGCCGCTCGGGGCGTCAGGGCAGCAGGGCGGTGCCTCCCCCGCGGCTTCTCTCTGGCGCCCTCTGGCGGGCGGTTCCCGGGGCCTCAGCAGCTGCAGCCCCAGCGGACGCCAGAGGGCGCCCTGCTCCCCCGGCCGGGCGGGCGCTCCGCGGCGGGGAAGCGGCGTCGCTCTCCCGGCCTTCGCGGCCCCTCAGCGTCGGGCGGCGCCGGTGACCGGCGGGGGCGCGCGGCACGGAGCCCGCGCCCTGCGGCGGGAGGCTTTGCTCCTGCAGCAGCCTGGCTTGCCCTTTGTTCGCGGCGAGGCTGTGTGTTCTCCGCTCTTGTTTTACTTGGAAAGATGTTTGGTTTTGACAAGGTCATTATTTTCAGTGACGCGTGGCGATGACTTAAGACACCTGCCGCGCGAACGTCCGCCCAGGGCTCTCAGCGCTTTTGACCACACAGAGCAAGAGGGCGTTTCCGGAAGACAGCCCGCCAAGCGGCCCTCCAGAGCACGTGTTCGTCCGCATCCGCACTCGCCTCCCTTCTTATCCAGAGCCTTTTGGGTGCCCAGAAAGTAATATTCTTCCGCCTCTTAGCTCTGTGGTCCAAGGACTGACGCCGCTGATGGTCCCCCGAGAGCACTGCTGAGATGTTTCATGCTTCCTGCTTGCGAGGGTGAAGGGAGGGCAGGCACGTTCGCTGTCAGTCTGAAAACGTTTTTGCCACGTGATCAGCCACTGACGAGAACTTGGCTGTGGAGGGAGGTCCAGTGGCCCAGGGAGGTCGCATTCCAAGTGTGCCCCCTCGTGTGGCTCACCCTCTCCCCATAAAATTGGGTCCTGAAGGTGGAAGGTTTTGTGTGTCTAGGAGCAGGAATCCAAGGAAGACAAGATAATGATATAGAAGTAACAGGCAAAGGGACTGGTACAACATATATTTGAAAGCAAATAATCACTCGATAGGTGGCTGTAAATATGAATGCCCTCGATAAAAATTAATTTATAAAATAGTACATTTGAACAAATTTAAAACTAATATTCTAAAACTGAAATTCCCGAGATTTGGGGTAGATTGTATATTACAAGAGAAGTAGAGAAGAAAAGTGTGCTAAAGATTTCTTCTTGTTCAGATCAGAAGATATTGACAAATTATTCAAGTTAATAAAAAAAACTATAAGTCTATATGTACTTTCAGATTCAAGGGTAACCACTGGTAGAATAACAACAGGACATCAAGATTCCAAATCATCAAACGAAAAAAAGAACAAACAAAATATGATCATTTTAAACATAGGAAAAGGAAACACACACACAAACACACACATATGCATGCACACACCCATACACACATACCCACACATGCACACCTGCACACACACATGCACACCTGCACACACATAGACATCATGACAGCCAAATTTAGTGATCATGATAAATATGACTGTTTAATTCTCCTATTAAAAGGAAAAACTTTCTGTTTATGTCAAACCTATAGAATGTTTACAGGACACCTATCAAGAACAAAATGACATTAAGATACTTTAAATACTATGATGAACAAAGATCAGGGAAATACTACAAAAAGCAAACACATGTAGCAACAATTATCAGACGGGACAAAAAGATGATTATATAGCAGTAAAAGGTACAATTAGAAGATTAATTGCCAATTTTTAATATATATTGAAAATAACTGAGTAGATTTTTAAAATAAAGAATTTAATAAAACACGGTTATAGTGGGAGGAATCAAACTTTACCTAGAAATGACAAGATCATACAGATTTTTTTCTAATGGCAACTTTTAAATTAAAAATAATTGATGAGGAAAGTCTTTTAGAAAACATTGTCTAAATTCCAAAGGCCATACAGGAAAAGTCTGAAAATTTTAACTGTATAAAAATCTAATTTCCTACATGGGAAATAAAACAAGAGACTGGGAGTAACTTCCAAACCATAAAACATAAAAACAACTACTATTTATTTGATAGACAAAGAATCCTTAAAATCTGAGAGGAAATATGTAAAATTCCAATATGAAAAGATAAGGAATTGTTTCATTTAAAAAATCAAATAAATAATCAATAGATGAAAAGATGCTTTCCTTCTTTTTTGGCCAGAGAAATGCAAAGTAAAGTAATGGCATATGAATTTTCAGTTATCAGTGGCTGACAGTATCCAATGTTGGAAAAGATATGTAGCAACTGGCATTCCCATACGACTGTGGGGGGCATTCAAAGTGTTTCAGGCTTTTCAGGAAGCAATTTTATATATCTGTTAACATCTTAAGTCCATATATCCAGTGATCTAAGCATCCCACTCCCACAAAACTGACTTACAGAGATACATGCATTTCTGAACAAAAATGCATCCATAGGGCACCATTGTGTCACCTTTTGTAACATAAATAATTGGGGAAACCATTTGAATTGTTCATCAACTCAAAATAGGCAAATTGTGAAATATTCATAAAATATAGTATGTGCTGTATGTTTATATAAATTGTTTTTAAGGTTTGGAAGAATACACAGAATACTTTTAACCAGAGTATAGTACATGCCATTATTAGTAATCAAATCCCATTCCTAATTCCCTTAACCTTTTAACACATTCACGTAAAGTATTTCCACTCTCCAGCCTCTCTTGCACAAAGGAGTGGTGACATTCTAGCCAATAATTGAAAAATCTCAGATTTTCTGAAAGTTTCTTGGAAAGCTCTTATTTTCTTGACAAATAGGATAGACAAGAGAAGCACTTCCAGAATGACAGGATAAGAAGCTCCGAAAACCTGTTTCTCCAGAATGGCAATGTGAACACCAACAAAATTGTTTTAAAAAAGTGAAGGGAGCCTTAGGGACCTGTGGGACATAATCAAGAGTATCGACACAGGCACAGTGGGAATCTCAGAAGGAGAGAAAATAGGGGGACAGAAATACTATTTGAAGAAATAAGGGCTCAAAATTCCTCAAATTTGATGAAAAAGATCCATCTACATATCCAAAACCTTAACCAACTCAAAAGAGAATAAATGAAAGGAGAGCCATACCTGCACACACCATAGCCAAACAATCAAAGGGAAAGAGGGGGTCCTGGAAGCAGCAATAGTGAGATGAGTTGTTAGGTAAATCAGCCCTCGAGAAAATAACAGCACCTGTTCACCAGAAGCCACGGGGCCAGCAGTCAGTGAGATGACAGTCAGGGCACTGAAGGACAACACTGCCAACCAAGAATTCTGTATCCAGAAAATACGCTTCCAAAAAGAATGAAGTATTACAGCTCTTTTAGAATTTGTCTAGCACATTTTCTGGTACCCTCCCCCATTAATTAATTAATTAATTAAAATTTAAAATATATCTTAGCCTTTTGGCTAAGATCAAATGTCAAAAAGAAAGAGAAAATAAGACATTCTCAGATAAACAAAACTGAGAGAATTCATAAGCCTGTCATAAGAAGTACTAAAGGAAGTCTCTTAGGCCAAAATAAAAGAATACTAGTAAGTCAAATCCACATTACACACAGAATTAAGGTAAGTGCAAAAGAAGTATTTTAGTAGGTATAAAATAAAAACTACAAATAACAAAAAGAGAATTAGCAGGATTTTTCCTTCTTAATGGGATTTAAAATATGAAAGCTGCCTTTGTAGGATAAAGTTGGGACTCTCAGTTTTCACTTCATCCACTTCTGCATTGTTTGCATTTGTTAAAAGGAGATATTTTACTTTCTCAATCAAAATCATCTTTCTAATCTTTATAAACAATTATTCAATTCCAATAAATCTTCTCTATATTGCTTTACTAGTGAGTTCTATCAAAATTTCAAAGTGCAAACAATTCCCCTACAATATAAAGTATCTCCAGGCACACAGAAGACGGGAGCTTTGCAGTGGTTTCTAGAATAGTATAATTTTTATGCAAGAACCTAATATAACACAAAAGCTATAGCCCAATTTTATTTGCAGGTATAGATGCAAAATTACCAAAAATACTATTAACAAGTTGAATCCTTAGAGTGTTAAGAGAGTATCACTCCATGAAAGAGTTGGTTGTGATGTGGAACTATGAGGTACTTTTATGATTCAATATAAAAGTATATGGTACTTTTATGATACATTGTGAGACATGTTTCCATCTAGCCTCACACTAGCAGGTCTAAGGAGAAAAGTCATAGAATTGTCTCAATCAAAAAGACATTTCATCAACCCAAGTCTCATCCCTGATAAACACTGTTAGTTAGCTAGAGAAAGAAGAAAATTGTCCTAATACAATTACCTCTTTGCCACACGCAGCCAACAGCAGACGTGATGAAAGCCTGAAGAACTCCCTGCCACAGGCACAGGCACAGGCACGGGCAGTCCGTCGTCTTGATTGTTTGACCTTGTCCTGGAAGGTCCTGCCAATGGGGTAGATGCAAAACAAATAAAAGCCCTGGCTTCTGAAAAGAAGTACACAGAAGTGTCATTATTTTCAAATGACATATGTTCCTGTATTTAAAATCTGATGTTGGCTGGGCATCGAACAATATTATGGCCAGAGGACTCAGACCATAGCTGCATCCCTGTGAGGCACAGACGGTCCAAGGCACGTGGGTCCCGCCCGGGATGTGCACACTCAGGTAAGCCGCACAGACAACACTCTCCTCAGCCCAGGGGAGCCAGAGGCCTGCTCTGCTTCCCCACTCATGCTTCCTGTTCTCATCCCACCAAAGCCAAGGCTTCACTTCTAGTCTGCCGGGAGCAGACTCTGGCCCTCTTGAGCACTAGGAGAAGGAACCAGTAACCAGGGAAACTTGTGGACCCCAATGGGTGTCCGTCCCCACCAGGCCTGGCTGGGTCCACAACAGGAGAACAGGGTGCAGGGGATGGGACACTCAGCTTCTGCCCCGGGAATTGTCCCTGCCACCTCACACTGGGCACTGGAAAGGAAAGACAGGAGGAGGGGGCGTGCCAACCCACCAACGAGGCAGTCGAGTCTACATTGTCCGTTCTCACCTTGAGGGGTGAAAAAAATGGAGGGAGGCGAAGGCCCCTGAAGCTTCTGCCAGAGGCCAATGCCCCTTCTTGGTTCAGGAGAGGTGCAGTGTTAAGTGCAGCACAGCCAGTGACTTGCTCATGTGGCTCACGAATTGTCAAGAGAAAAACTGGGTTAGAATGCCACATATAGTATGTAGTCTCATTTTTATATAAATAAAAGTATAGAATGGAATAACTCAAAATCCACAGATAATTTGGTTGGATTGTAAATTACTTTTATTTTCTTCATTTCTTATCGTATTTTCTATTATATGTAAAGATTCATTGCTAATATAAAAGGATAAAATTGCAACCTGTGAATTAAGAACTTCCATATATTACCAGTTAGAAGACAGAATAAAAACATTCTCTTCATTCTAACCATGCACACAGAAAAGCTCCAGAAAATGCCTACAGACTGCCTTAACAGAGGTGGAAGAGGGCCTGCATGAAGAAAGTAATTAAAACATGAAAGAAGAAGCTATTAAATGTGGGGCTCTACTGTGCCCCTGGATCAGCAAAGACACGTTTAAAATTGTCTTCCAAATTTACCCTAATGTAAAACAAATCCAGTAAAACCCTAATGTAATTTTTAAAAGAATTTGAATTTAAAATCTTTCCAAATAATATTTTTTCTTAATTTTCTACAGGAAGAATATGTAACTTTTTCTTTTTTAATAATCAGAGATTAACTTTCTCTTCCTTTTTTTTTTCTTCCATGGAATTTTCCAGTTAATTGACAAAGTGGAATAGAATTCAGATGTTGAATTTTCCTTCTGGCCCCATTCATGCGGCAGGTGGTGATTTAGGTACTACTGGGGGCTGCTTCCGGGTCTGGAAGCAGGAAGGAGGGAGCAGGCCGGCAGCCCCCGCCCTGCTGGGGTCTGAAGCCAGGAGGCTGGGAGAATGCTCAGATCAAGACCAGCCAGACCTCCAGCCCCCAACCTTGCTCCCTCTAGAGAGGGAACACGCTGCTTTCTGTATATGCTGAACTCTGGAGACAGGGAGGGTGGAGAAAGGCAGCAGAGGTGAGGCTGGGAGATGGGATTTCAGTGGGTCTCTTCTCCCTTCCTGGTCTCAGAACATCCACCCCAGCAGGACATCAGAGGGGTGTCTGAGTGTTTGACTTCCAGACAAACCTCCTCATCAGACATCAAGAGGCTGCTGCAGCAGGGCTGGTACCCTGTCTAGCGGTGGTCAGCATGTGGTCGGTGCTCTATTGCATAAACCCTACTCCAAACAAATTCATGGCTATGTGGCTGCAGTTCCCCTTCGTTCAACCAGTGCCAAAGGTCAGGACAGTCCCTTACCCCACGTTCACCCCCCAGCCCAGGGACACAGTCTGGCGACCTGTCCCTGGATGTACTTACTGGCACAGCAGCAGGTGCCAGCAACCAGGGTGTTGACACGGCCCAGCTCCATCCTCACCAGGTCACTGGATGGAACCTCCAGGGGCCACCACTGCGGGAATCAGCCTTTGAAATGATGGCCAACAGCAGGTAATAATAAACTAAGAATTTGGGCTAGATGAGAAGGAAGATGGCATTGGTTGGCGGGTCACCCTCCTTCTCAAAACACAATATAAAAAGCCCTGCGTTTCTACAGGATTGTCCTCCCAGGCTGGCAGCCGGCCCCCAGCGGCACCATGTCTGCCCTCGGCATCACTGTGGCCCTGCTGGTGTGGGCGGTCACTCTCCTGCTGGTGTCCATCTGGAGGCAGGTGCACAGCAGCTGGAATCTGCCCCCAGGCCCTTTCCCACTTCCCGTCTTCGGGAATCTCTTCCACTTGGAATTGAAGAATATTCCCAAGTCCTTCGCCCGGGTAAGAGAAATATTGCTGATTTTAGGGAGAATAACTCAGAAATTGGATCTGATATGTGTGCATTCAACTCATTTGCAGACCAACTGCGGTTGTTCAATACCAGCCTGCTATGAATTAACCGAATTGATAGCATCCTGGAGTGACACTCAAAACGTGTCCCTCAGCTGGAGCCCTGAGCCCGCTGGCCGGCCCTGGAGGCTGCGGCGCCAGGATAACCGCGCTCACGGCCGGATGCGCGCCGGCTGGGCGTCAGCCCGCGTTTGCCAAAGCATGAGTTGAAACGTGAAGTGTTGGGCCAGCGCGTGTGGCGCCAATATCTGCCGCCTACGACGGTCGTGAACACTGAATGGGCTAACAAACCTAAAAATTAAGCGAGCTGATAAAGAACGCCGCCAGCACAGAGCGGGCGCTGGGTGTTCGCGCCTTGGCGTGTGCGCTCTGCGGGGCGCGCGCTGGCGGCGGGTCCCGAACCTTGACTGCGGAAGCGAGCGACGGGGTGGCCGGTGGGCGCGCCTTAGGGAAGGGGCTTGAGGAGCCGGAGACGGCGGAGTCGACCGAGTCCAGGCGGGCGCGGAGCGGAGCGGCGGGGGCCCGCTGGGCGGCCGGGTGCGCGGGTGCGGGGGTCCCGCGCGCCCCGCAGACGCGGCAGCCTCTTGCGGGGAAGGCAACCCCCACGCTGGGCTGGACAAAGACTGCCTTTCCCCACGCGCCTCGCGGTTCTCTAGAGCCACGGCAGTGGCCGCGCGGCAGGGGCGCGACTTCCAGCCGCCGCGGGCCTCACCTGCAGCCCCGGTCTCCGCAGCTGGCCGAGCGCTTCGGGCCGGTGTTCACGCTGTACCTGGGCTCGCGGCGCCTGGTGGTGCTGCACGGCTACAAGGCGGTGAGGGAAGCGCTGCTGGACTACAAGAGCGAGTTCTCGGGCCGAGGCGACATCCCCGCGTTCCAGGCGCACAAGGACAGGGGTGAGTCCGCGTCCCTGGCACGGGGCGGGGGGCGCGCAACACGCCCGGGGACCGTTACGGGCGCCGGCCAAATGCTAAAGGCACCGTCCTATTACAGTAATGGCATCCGAAGGGTGATTCGGGCGATGGCCCCGCGCGGTGCCTGCTGCGCGAGGTGCCCTGGGTCGCCACCGAGTCCGGCCTCCAGGCCACGGGGCCGGCGAGTTTACAGGGATCGGCGGCGGGGCTGCTTCTGAGCCGGGGGCGCCTCCCGCACCCCCACCGTCCCGCCTCCCGGCCCGCAGGCTCCTTCGGGGAGCGCTTCCCTCCTTCCAGGCTTCGGTACAGGTGGCTTCGGCCACCGAGGTCCCCTCACCCACGCTGAGGCGTCAGAAGCTGCGGACACTGCTCGCTCCAGGGCTTTGCTCAGCTGCAGCTGGTGAGCTCCAGAGAGGGGCCTCTGATGTCCTGCTGGGGTGGGTGTTCTGAGACCAGGAAGGGGGAAGAGACCCACTGAAACCCCGTCTCCCAGCCTCACTCTGCTGCCTTTCTCCACCCTCCCTGTCTCCAGAGCTCCGAGTTCAGCATATACAGAAAGCGGCGTGTTCCCTCTCTAGGGAGAGCAGGGTTGGGGGCTGGAGGTCTGGCTGGTCTTGATCTGAGCGTTCTCCCAGCCTCCTGGCTTCAGACCCCAGCAGGGCGGGGGCTGCCGGCCTGCTCCCTCCTTCCTGCTTCCAGACCCCGGCTGCTGCTTCTTTCTCCTTCCTCCCTCCCTGCCCTGCGGGGACTTTCAAAGTAGATTAGAAATAAAGTGTCCCACATGGAAGCCTCTAGTTCTTCGAGTCAACTTTGATGATGAGGCTCCAGAAAGCCTTTGCCATGCTGTGCGGAATTTCTAAATTGGAGAGCTGGTGTTCTTGCCCTGTTTGTCCAGTCTACATTTCTAGGTTATATTGTGTCACAATTAGTGTCATTTGCTTTTCCTTCTTCTACGTTGTGGGTTGTTTTATTTCTCTGGGGTTGCCACAAACAAAATTAACCATCTCAGTCCTTGTCGCTAGCACAGGAAAAGCATTACTGGAGGAGGCCCCGGTTCTGCGGCTGCGGACCTCAGTTCTGGTTCCCGGAGCCCCTATCTGCCACCCACAGATCCAAGGCGGAGTCCGAGGCAGCAGGGCGGGGAGCGGAACTTGCATCTCCACAGCTCGGGCTCAAGGGGACATTGCTGCCTCTGCCTGGGGGCTCTAAAGTTTCATTGTTATATGACCCACAGGGCCCAGACTGGCGGAAAATTAGCAGAGCCCTGGGCATGGGCTGCACCTAGCCCTTGAGGGACAATGGTGAAAATATTCCTTATTAGCATAACACTGAGCACAGGCTGTGTGACAGTGCGCCAGAGGAACTGCACACATCCTTTCAGAAAAAGTCCATAAAACGGAGAAAGCTCGGTTCCCAACCTAGATTTTTAACTTGTTGGCTGTCTAAATGGGTCATCTCGGCATACCCTCCATTCAACATGACCACGTCTGCCCCTCCTCCACCACCACCACCACTCCCCCCCTCCCCCGGGTGTTGTCAGTCCTTCCTCCTACCATTCAGTACAAAATGAAACCCTCAGTCCAGCCTGCACCCCTGCCCCACCCGCCTCATCTCATCTGCCCCCCCACCCCTCTCAGGCAGGCCAACCTTGCTTCTGGAACAGGTGACCATGGGTCCCCAAGGCACTTTCTGAGCGCCCTGCAGGTGCCTCCCAGGAGTGGTCAGTGGTCAATCAGCTAAAGAAGCTGCGTAGGATATGACCCTTGTTTACTGCGGAATGCCCAGAGCTGGCAGGATATCTGAAATGCAGGAGGTGCCCAAAATGTATTTAGTGAGGCAATGATGGTGGAGAAGAGGAACACAGAGAAGGAGGCAGAGAGGGCGAGGGGCCCCTGAGGCGTAAGGGGGTGTGTAGGGGAAGAGGGATAATTTCAAGGTTCCTATCTGGGAGAAAATAACAAGGTTTATAGGTAGCTGAGCTAAAGATGGGAATATGTGAACATTCTTAAAGAATAAAAGTTTAGATTTGTTGATTCCAAATGTGCTCCTACTCCCAGGAGGATCCAGCAGGCCACTCTCAGGAGGAGAAACAGGGCACGGCCAGGCCTTGACAGCTCAGAAGGGACAGTTCTTGGGTTTCCCCGCTCTGATGCTTTGCACAGTCAGGGGCTTGTGTGACCTGCCAGATTTTAGTAAGGAAACTTGCTGTGCAGCCGGAGAGCTGCAAGTTGAGGTGTGTGTGGTATGAGGGTTAAAAACCTGTGAGAACAGAATGGCTGGCTTTTCAAGAATTTTGTTGGTAGACAGGAAAGACGTGGGAGGTGTTCTTGGAGTGGCCATGTGTGGTTTTATTTAACGTGGGGAAGACTCAGAAGAAAGGAAAAAGAAAGAAGGTAAGTTGGCAGCGTGAAGAAGAGCACCCAGGAGAGGTTAAATGTGATTAAAAAAAAAAAAAAACCACAGTGCAGACTGCGAGGACCCCAGAAAGGCTTCCCCCAAAACCCGACCAGCAAGTGCCTGTGCTGGCAGCCCCCATGCCCCCTCTGTCGCTTCTTCACACACCTGCAAACCTGCTCTGCTCTCCAAGGGCCTTTCTAGCCCATTTCTCCCCAAAATGGGCCTTTGGAATAACCCTCTGCTGGCCCTTCTGCCTTAGGAATTATTTTCAATAACGGGCCCACCTGGAAGGACATCCGGCGGTTTTCCCTGACCACCCTCCGGAACTACGGGATGGGGAAACAAGGCAACGAGAGCCGGATCCAGAGGGAGGCCCAGTTCCTGGTGGAAGCACTCAGGAAGACCCAGGGTGTGTATCTGCTGCCCAGCAGGCCAGGGGCACGGGGGGCCCCGGCCGGGACCCCTAGACCACATCTGAACCACAGGGACCTACGGAAAGGAGAGGGTCTCATGAGTCCCCAGTCACTGTGTTAACAGCTCTAGTTTCCAGGCGCACAGTTCGGGGAGCAAGTGTGGCCATTAAGCACGTGACTTGCATCCTAAATACTGTCGCAAAGTGAAGAAGACCCAAACAGATTCAGACATTCGCTCTTTTGTAAACTGCCAGTATTCGGGGTGCCTTCTCACAGGCCTGGGTGAGCCCCAGCAGGTGACTGAGTGGGCGGAGGAGCCCCCCCCCGGTCTCTTTGCGCCCATCCCCTGACGGCCCGGCCGCCTGTTTTCCAGGCCAGCCTTTTGACCCCACCTTCCTCATCGGCTGCGCACCCTGCAACGTCATAGCTGACATCCTCTTCCACAAGCGTTTTGACTACAATGATGAGAAGTTTCTGAGGTTGATGCATTTGTTTAATGAGAACTTCTACCTGCTCAGTACTCCCTGGCTACAGGTGAAGCCATGTTCCTTTTTCATCAATCGTCAATTGTATACTTTACATTAGAAAAAGAAGGAGAATTCAAGTTGTATGTGATAGACAGGACTGCAAAAGCCGCAGAACATGGCTTCAAGGAGAGCCCAAATATTCCTCCCAGAGACATCTCTGGGGTCCTGTGCACCCCTTTGCTAACCTTAGGATATGTATCGACCTATGTGTGCACATTTGCACCACAGAATGTGCACTGCTGAGGAGAATGGTGCCCAAGAAGGACACTGTTGACCCAAAATATTCCAAATAAACAATTATTTCAGCCACAAATTCAGGTTTGGAGAAAGTTGTTGGTCCAACATACACGATTATGTTGCATCCAGAAAAAAATAGTGAAATATTTTTCTCTCTCTAGCTTTACAACAATTTTCCCAGCTATCTACACTACTTGCCTGGAAGCCATAGAAAACTCATAGGAAACGTGGCTGAAATAAAAGAGTACGTGTCTGAAAGGGTGAAGGAGCACCATCGATCCCTGGACCCCAGCGGCCCCCGGGACCTCACCGACTGCCTGCTGGTGGAAATGGGAAAGGTAGGCGCGGCCCTCCCGTGAGGTGGGCTCTCAAGGGCGGGCAGGCAGCGTGCGTTTTTGGATCTACAGTGTGACCTGCACTTGCTGGCGTCCATGCCTCCAGCCGCAGCACGCTCTCAGTTTCACACACACACTCTTGGCTTCAGCATGACCATTGGCACAGGTCAGCTGCCTGGCTGCCAAGCTGGCCTAGTGGTTCGAGGTGGCATGAGTGGGCCCCTTAGCCCCCTCTGAGCCCTGCTGCCCAACCCTTTCTAGTCCACAGACTTTGAGAATGGCATCTTTTCTGAGGAGAAGCCCTCAGCATTCCTTGTGGGCATGTACTCCCCATCTGTGCGCAGCTTCAGGACTTCCAGGCCTCCCCAGCTTCCTTCGCCTGCAGCCCTCAGGATCCCCTGCCCCTGCCCAGCATCGTGAAGCTTCTTGTCCCCTTGTCTTGTCCTTTTGTGGCTCAAGAACAACATGTGGATCCACACTGATTTCCTGGGGCTGCCTGAGCATCTCCTCCACCAGTTTGGCTCTCACGGCAGCAGACGCTAGCCCTGCAGCAGGAGGGTCAGCAGGAGCCCTTCAGCTCCTGCCTGAGCTGTGACCAAGGTCAGGGGCATCTCACCTCTCCCAGGATGGCCCGTGTGCTGTTGAGGGAAACAGCCCCATCCTGCCTTCAGCAGATTTCCTGAGGCCTCTGTTTCCCTGGCTGTGAGGTGGAGATGACCCTGCTTCTCACAGCTCCAAGTCTCAGTTCCACTGGGGGGACCTCTTGACACTGTCTCCTTCGCCCCTGTGGAGCTGGGAGGTGGCTGGTTCTGTGCTGAAGAGAGACAAGCAGCTCCTTCTCCTCCTGTCTGTCTCCGGCATCACAGGAAAAGCCCAGTGCAGAACCCGTGTACACAATGGACGGTATCACCGTGACCGTGGCCGACTTGTTCTTTGCGGGGACAGAGACCACCAGCACCACTCTGAGATATGGGCTCCTGATTCTCATGAAATACCCTGAGATCGAAGGTAGGCAAGTGACCCGCGGGGCACTGACAGGTCCGAGGTCAGATGGATGGGTGGGTGGGAGGGTGGTGGGTGGGAGGGTGGATGGCTGGATGGGAGGGTGGTGGGTGGATGGGTGGGAGGGTGGGAGGGTGGATGGCTGGATGGGTGGGTGGTGGGTGGATGGATGGCTGGATGGGTGGGTGGCTGGATGGGCGGGTAGGTGGGAGGGTGGATGGCTGGTTGGGTGGGTGGGGGGTGGGTGGATGGATGGAGGGTGGATGGAAAGATGGATGGGTGGATGGATGTGTAGGCAGGTACATGGATAAAAGGGTGATTGACTAGATGGGTGGATGTCCAATTGGCCAGGAGCCAATTCCTTGAATTTGCCCCATTCATATCTTGGCAGAGAAGCTCCATGAAGAAATCGACAGGGTGATTGGGCCAAGCCGAATCCCCGCTGTCAAGGACAGGCTGGAGATGCCCTACATGGATGCTGTGGTGCATGAGATTCAGCGGTTCATCGACCTGGTGCCCTCCAACCTGCCCCGTGAAGCAACCCGAGACACCGTTTTCAGAGGCTACGTCATCCCCAAGGTCAAGCATGAGCCTGGAGCTCACAGCATGAACACCATCCTATCTGCTCATCGTCTTCCCGCCAGGGAGCAGGAGGGGGGCCCAAAGACCCTTCCCTTTGGCAGGGGCACTGAATGGAGGAGCCGGCCCCCACTCCCTGTGGAGTGCTGCTTCCCCAGCCGTGCTCACGTTGGTCTGGTGACCAGACAGGTGGAGCAAATCTGCAAAAGTGCCTCAGCGGACAGTCCCTGGGACTCACGAATTCTAATACCAGGAGCAAACAATCACAACCAGCCCTGGAGTACATCTTGTGATTTCGTCTCCATTTAGACCCGACCCCTGACCGCTTTCTATCTAATCCTCCCCTGAGCGACTCCCTCAACTGGAAATACGCTGCTGTATATCACATAACACGGCAGCGTTCTTCACTGGGGGCTTCCAGACAAAAGCCCACGTTTTGTTAACGTGACTCACTGAGACAGTCTTTGTTTCTTCTAGGGCACAGTCATAATTCCGAGTCTGGCCTCCGTTTTGTATGACAACCAAGAATTTCCTGATCCAGAAAAGTTTAAGCCAGAACACTTCCTGAATGAAAATGGGAAGTTCAAGTACAGTGACTATTTCAAGCCATTTTCCGCAGGTGAGAAAGACCAGAGGCAGCACATTCCCTTGAGGAGCAGCCCACACGCCTCGCATCCACTCCGCGTGTGCTCTGCCCTCATCTCAGGTCTGCACTGACATCTGAACCCAGTGTGCCCTGTGTCTATGGACCACGACACCCACACGTGCTCTTCCCTCTTCAGAGAATGTCCGTAACATCTTCCAGCAGCAATCCTGGGAATGAAGTGTCATGGGTGGATTTTTTTTTCCCAAAGACTAGACATTTTACACCATTCATTGCTAAATTCTGTTTCTGTTTTAACAAGACTTAGTGAAAAGCTCTCAAAACCATATTACCCAATTCTTCTTAATTTTAAACCAGAGCTGCTAAACAAAATCTAACCTTTGGTTACCTAGAATCATCACAAGAAGCATCAAAGCCTTCCTGGGATGTGACTCAGTGACTCTTTGAGGCACTTGTCCTCCTTCCCAGGGCCTCATCTTAGGGATTGCTGTGAGAGAAGATCATACAACCAACTCTATACTTTTAACACCCAGTGCTGGAGCCCCAGCTTCTCACAGGGCCCTACTTCCCTCCTGTAGGCATCACTGGTGAACCCTGGGGGTGCCTTCTCTACTGGGCAGAGACGGTCTTCCCAACTTAACATAGGTTTCTGCCGTTGAGCTCTGGATCATTGAGGTTGTATGAAGGCTGGTCTCTGAATAACTCAGTGTCGCTGGGATTCTTCCATTCGAGCACATTTTGTGCTTCCTTTACAGGCAGAGAGGGGTGGGCCCTGCCCTGTGATGCCATTTGCCCATAGCCTCCCCTCCCGCCTCCCCTAGTCTCAGCGCTAACGGTGTCGCGTCTCTGAAACTCCCTCAGTGTCTCATCAGTACCATTGTCACTTCCAGGAAAACGGGTGTGTGCTGGAGAAGGCCTGGCTCGCATGGAGCTCTTTCTGCTGCTGTCTGCCATTTTGCAGCATTTTAATTTGAAGTCTCTCGTGGACCCAAAGGATATCGACCTCAGCCCTACAAAGATTGGGTTTGGCCGCATTCCACCACATTACAGACTCTGTGTCATTCCCCGCTCGTGAGTGTGAGGAGGACACACTCATTCCTGAGCCCCCCGCTTTCAAGCAAGTTTTCAAATTGTTTGAGGTCAGAATTCCTCAAACTTATTCCTTTCTTTGCATATGAATATTTGAAAAATAAAGATTTTCCTGGAATATAAGCAAATCGTCACATGATTATTTTACGTGTACCTGAAGTCATGGAATATCTTATTTGTTGAAGTGATTCTCACAGAGAGAGGTTTTTGTTTGTTTGTTTGTTTGAGATGGAGTTTTGCTCTTATTGCCCAGGCCAGAGTGCAGTGGCGCAGTCTTGGCTCACTGCAATCTCCGACTCCTCCGCCTCCTGGGTTCAAGCGATTCTCCTGCCTCAGCCTCCCGAGTAGCTGGAATTATAGGCGCATGCCACCAGACCTGGCTAACTTTTTGTATTTTTAGTAGAGATGGGGTTTCACTATGTTGGTCAGGCTGGTCTGGAACCCCTGACCTCAGGTGGTCCACCCCCCTCGGCCTCCCAAAGTGCCAGGATTACAGGCGTGAGCCACCACGCCCGGCCATAGAGAGGTTTTAGATATGACTTTCATATTATTGAGAAGCTCTTAAATCTAGGATCACATCAGTTCAGTGTCAGCAACACATTGAGGTGGGGAATTTGTATTAGTCAGTTTCCTCTGAAGGGACAGAACCCGTCGGACAGAGGTATACATGCAGGCAGTTTATCAGGAGAATCGACTCACACTGTCACAAGGTGGAGTCACACAATACGCTGTCTGCAAGCTGAGGAGTGGCCAAGCCAGTTCGAATACCAGAACCTCAAAAGCAGGGAAGCCGACAGTGTAGCCTTCAGTCTGTGGCTGAAGGTCCAAGAGGGTCCCTGGCAAACCAGTGGTGTAAGCCCAAGAGTCCAGAAGCTGCAGAACCTGGAGTCTGATGTTTGAGGGCAGGAGGCATCCAGCGTGGGAGAAAGACAGAGGCCGGAAGACTCAGCAAGCCTGCCGTCCAGCTTCTCCCGCCTGCTTTATTCTGGCCCCACTGGCAGCTGATGAGGTGATGCCCCCCACATTGAGGGTGGGTCTGTCTCTCCCAGTCCACTGACTCAAGCGTTAATCTCCTTTGGCCACACCCTCACAGATACACCCAGGAGTAACACTTTGCACCTTCAGTTCAATCAGGTTGGCACTAATACTGAGCATCACAGAATTGTTTCAGTGCGAGGCGAATTTCCTCTCTTACTCTGTTATCTCAGCACAGGCTTAACACTTACAGGACATTCCTCTGTTAAGATAGAAAAGCCTCTAGTTAAAGGCTCTCATATGACTTTAAAGGACATAAAATTTTAATTCAGAAATCCACAGAATTCAATTAATTAAACCCTGTTACAATCATCTCAGTGAATTGGTTTCCTAACAGACCCCATTCTGTTCTTTGAAGTATGTAGCTACACAAATACTTTGCTTTGCCTGTATTTGGGGTATCTTCCCCAAACCTAAATGTGAGAATTTAACTGCTTCCTTTGCATGAGAATTGTTTCCTGTGTTTTCGTTTGTACACTAAACTTCCTGAGGCCAGGATCACATTTTTCCCTGAACTCCAAGGATGGAATAAAGGGTTGGTGCTCTATAGACTTATAATGAATGCAACTTTATTCTGAAAAAGAAAGTAAGAATTTTAAAAGTGCAACACAAGTTGAACTCTAGAAATTTGGAAATAAGAAAAAAGAAGGAAATAAAAACGACAAAAAGAAACAGAAAAAAATGCAGTGTCCAAAACCCCAGCACTTACAGGCGACTGCCATTCAGTGCCTGCCCTCTGCGATTTAGGTTTGCAGATGACATGATTGTCGTTGTTTCAAAAATGAAATCATTCTACACATGCTACTTAGTTTCTTTATTCTTTTAGCAGCAATGATTGCCCATGACATTAGCTCTTTTTCTGTAATGTTTTAAACTTTTTTATTGTAAATTATTTCACATATGAAGACAAGTATAAATATAACAAACACCTGTGTACCTACCATCTAGCTTTATCAAATTTTAATATTTGCCAGATTTATATCAGATTTTCTAAGGAAACAAATTATTACAAATATAGGTAGAGACCCTTTATATCAGTGCCCACCAGGAGGGCATAAGCCTGCTTCTCTCATGCTTATTTTTCATTGACAAACCTCGAAGCTTTGGACCATTTTCTAAGTAGGAACACTATGCTAGTATTTTACTGGCAATTCCCTGATGGGTAGTGCGGTTGAACACGTCTCCATGTGTTTTGTTTATCGGTCTTGGAGGTTTTGTGTTATGTGAGTTACCTCTTCAAATCTTGGTCTGTATTTAGTACTGAGTTCTTTATCATTGTGAATTGGCAGGAGATTATTATAAATTAGGGATATTAAGCCTACATTGTCAGATGTATATATAATTATAATCTCTTTACCTTATCCGTGGCTTATATTTTAATGGCACTTACAATTTTATTTAACCAAAATATTCCATTTTAATGTAGCGAATGACTGGTTTGTCTCAGCTTTAGGCATTTTCTCTATCTTTATATAGTGAAAACATCCTCCTGTACTTTCTTCTGTTTTTAATCTTCCTCATCACATTTAGGTGTTAATATTGTACGGTGTGAGGTGGTGTGGTAGACTTCTTAAATGGCCACAAATTCTCTTTCAACACTGCTGACCCTTCAGCCTGGTCTGGCCACTCTGCCCGCTCCCTGAGCTGTTGGCCAGCCTCCCTGGCAGCTCCTGGACTTAGGAGATGCCTTTGCCAAGCTCCTGTCTCCATCTGGAGCTTCCCATAGAAGACCCCTGCCACAAAGGCTTACTGCAAAGGAGCTCAATGCAAAAGAAATGGGAAAGCAGCATCCCTTTCTCAGGACCCCCAGTCCTCTCAAAATAAAGCTCTGTGGGTCCATGCTCTGCCTCCTGTTACGTATTTAACTTTTAGACATGAGACTTCCTCCTCTTTTTATTTCCTGTCTTTTTAAATTTAATGTGTATATTTAAGGTATGCAACATGATAGGATATGCAGTAAAATAACTACTAAAAGCAACAAGGAGGCGCATGATGTCAGTTGACCTGTGTTTTCTATAATCGAGCAACGCTCTTGTCTCCGAGAAGTGTGAACGAGGGGGAGGAATGTGGGTTGACTTCACGCTGGCCAGTGACCCTGGTGCCCCGAGAGAGGAGGGGGGGCCGTGGGGGACCATCGCTTCCTTCAGATCCCTTCCCATTGTTTCTTCTGTTAAAATGAGGATGTGTTACTTATGAAGCTTGAGAAAACAAAATTTAATTTTAAATAACATAAAAAGACAGTCTTTTCTCATGTGAAACATTGGCTTGAATATCCTGACATCAAATCTGTTAAACTGATACATGATTTAGGGAAACATATCCAGTAAGTTAATGTGTTCATTTTGTTATTTTGGAAATTGACCACATCAATTGAGAGCTCTCAGGAATCCCAAAGATACGTCATGGAAGATAAATATTCCAGTAGAAAACTTGGCAACTAATAGTTTAAAAATAAATATGAAGAGCTAATAAAACCAAACATATTAACATTGTTGATAAACAAATAAAAGCCAATCAAATGCAAGTACCTTCCCTGCTGAGGAAAGAGCTGCTGCCCAAGGCTGGGGTGGGAGGAGCCTGAGGGGGAAGATCCAGGGGTGGGAGGTTTGGGACATGTACTTCCCTGTGCACGGGGAGAGGCATTGAACTGGACACCCCCAGGAGTCCAAAGGGGAGCAGACGTCAGCCTACGGCCCTGGAGTCCATGGAGACCATCCAAACAGAGAACAACGAAGCCCAAGTATGGCTGCCGTTTGTGACATGGTGGGAAATGCTGGGGAAGCCAAGAACCGCAGTGAAGGTGAGCAGCCAGGAGGAGGAGAGGCCAGAGACGGCCTGAGCCAAAGGGCACATTCAGGAGTGGGGCTGAGTGCTGAGCGCACGGGGGTCACAGGATACACAGGACAGGCAGGGTCGTGCAGGTCTCTCTAGGGATTCCAAATTTTGACCTCAGCACCCTGGGAACCCGTTGAAGGCTTTTAAACAGGTGAAGGGAACAACGGGACTGATGTCATAAGTGGGTCCTAAGTAAATGTGCGCTACTGAGATGGGGCAAGAGGCCCAGTGCAGCGGAGAGCTGAGAGCTCATGCCGAAGGGGAGGATGAGGGCAGGGAGGGAGAAGGAGGTGCAGAGGTGAGGCCCAGATTTCCAGCTGGAGCTGGCAGCTCCTGACACGAAGATCAGGCCCCCTGTGGGGCTGGTCTGTTTCCCGCTCACCTCACTCCCAGGGTGTAGCTCAGAACACTGAACAGAGACCTTCCTCTTTGAAAGCCTCGCATTCCTGCTTTTGCGCCCCAGGCCTCCGAAACTGCTGATAGCTCTGTTGAGATTTTCTCTCTTATCTGTGCTCTTTTGAATCCATAAATGCTTCTAAGGAAAGTGTCCCTACAACTGCTCGTTCCCTTGCTAGCCTTACAATGCTTTCATGCAGGTTCTTACATTCATTGTGTGCAGCCAGCGTTTCCACCTTATCTTAGCAGGAGAGCTACTCAGAATCACCTAGTCCATCACTGATAGAGATAGAAGAGGGGTCATCCAATTTTTAATGTTTAAAAAATCTTCTTTATGGATTGCTTCTTTTTATAGCCTCTTATTATTTTTGCTAAGGTCCTAAGGTCCTGTTAAATCAGTCTGAGGATACTGCGGTATTCTCCCCATGTCTGAGATCGTGGATAGTACCAAATCTGCATATACTATGTTTTTTTTCTATACATAAATAGCTATGATTAAATTTAATGCATACGTTAGACAGGAAGAGATTATGCTGGATGTTGTTATAGTTGTTGTATTTCATTAGCTATTGTTAATTTCTTCCTGTCTACTCCTTGGGGCCATTGTTAAGTAGAATGAGAGTTACCTGAGCACCAGCACTGCAGCAGTCGATCTGGTAACTGAGACAGCTACTAAGGGACACGCAGGCAGGAAGTGCGTTCAACGGGACGTGCTGGACAGCAGGACGATTTCCATCCGGGGTGAGGTGCAGCAGGAGGCAGAGGTTTCTTCACAGTGCTCAGAACAGCACGCAACTTACAACGTATGAATTGTTTATTTCTGGAATTTTCCAATTAACATCTTCAGACTGTGGTTTACGACAGGTAATTGGAACCCTGGAAAGTAAAACCAAGGAAAGTGAAACCATGGGTAACGGGGACGACTGTAATCTGAAATCTTTCAGTGATCTGAGTTACCTCCTTTTCCCCCACTGATTGACATGGGTAGTTGATGCAAGATTTGTCTGCCCCTGTGCAAGTCTGTTTTGCCCACAATCCTTGAGTGAAGATAGCAGACCTTACTTCGAATTCCTCCAGCTGAATGTGGGGCTTCTCTTCTTACGGGCCCTCCCATAGGATGCAGGGGAAGAGCAGGAATTCCTGCCTGGAAGCTCCTCTGGATCAAGCTGGATGGGTCTGAGGGTGACGTCCTTTCCTCAAACTCCCTCTAGGGCAGACCATTGCTCCCCTTAGCGCTCTTGGGATCTGACATGGAAATTCTAGGTCCCGGGCCAGGTGCCGTGAGGCACGCCTGTAATCCCAGCACTGTGGGAGGCTGAGGGCAGATCACTCAAGCCCAGGAGCTGAAGAGCAGCCTGGGCAACACAGAGAAACCCCATTATACCAAAAATAAAAACCAAACAAATAGACAAACGAAAAATTAGTCAGGCATTATGGTACGTGCCTGTAGTCTCGGCTACTCGGGAGGCTGAGGTGGGAGGATCACCTGAGCCCAGGAAGTAGAGGCTGCAGTGAGCCGTGAGTGTGTCATCACACTCTAGGCTGGGTGACAGAATGAGACCCTGTTTTGAAAAAAAAAAAAAGGAAATTTTAGACCTCTCCCGTCGTTTCTCTGAAGCTTCCACATCCTCAGTGAGCACTCTGCAGATGAGAATGAACTTTTGAAAACTAACTTTCCCGCTTTCGTTTGAGGGTACATGGTGCTCCTGAAAGCGGCGCTGCAGACGGCTCCCGTAGCGTCAAGTCCCCGTCAACACCCGCGGTCCTCCTCCTCCACCCTGTCTGCCTGCGTTTTGCTTCGTGGATGACAGAGCTCCGGTCCTTGGCTTCCTCCTCTAGGGCTTGTGCTCGGCCGTGAGGAGCTGTGGAAGCAAGTGCGACTGTTTGCTCTCCTGACCCTGCGCGACTTTGGGACAGGGCGGAGGAGCATTGAGGAGCATCCGGGAGGAAGCCCAGCACCTGCTGGAGACCCCCTCACCAAGACAAGGAATTGGTTTGCAATCAGTGCCCTCTGCACACAGGGCACACCCCAGGCCGCACACTTGGGTGGGGAGTCACACTCACTGCCCCTGTTCTTTTCCTTGACCAGTGACAACCCTGCTGGAAATAATTTCCCCCTTTTCTATTATGGAAGTACAAACCATTTATGGTAATTTTGGTATAAAGGGAACAGTAGATGGGACATGCGTAGGTCAAAGTTTTCCTTGATTTTTCATGAGTTTCTCTCTCGCCAGCTCAGCCCTCTGATCCCCTCTTGTCCTCACCTGCGCTTTCTGCAACCTCATCTGCTCCATGGTCTTCAATGAGCACTTTGACTATGAAGATGAAGAGTTACTGTATCTGATTAGGTTGTTGTCTGGAAGTTTGTCAATATTAAGCTCTTCCTGGACCCAGGTAAAGCCATGACTGTGTCTGGCTGTTGGATTAACCCAATGTTTGTGCCATGGGCAGCCCAGGTGCAGGGCCCCACCTTGGGAAGGGGGGAGACAGGCAGAGCCCAGCACACCGGGGAGACGGAGTGGCCGATGTGGGCAAGCGACAGGTCTACTTATTTAATGCAGCTGAAATTCGTGGAAGGCTGTTCATGCTTTCCTCTGTCAGCTTGCCTCTTCTGAAGTGCTGATGAGCTCCCTCGCCCTTTGTGATGTGCAAGGCAGCCCTGCCTTAAGATCCCTGCAGCACAGCCGGTGAGTTGCTTTAGACACTAGAGAATGCAGCTAGAAACCACACGAGGGCTGGGGAGGGCACGTTCCGCTTTAGCACGGAGATGCCGTCAATTCTGCACAAGGCTTCTTCTCTTTTCTCACCCTGGTTGATGGAAGGGAGAGTATTGTAAGAGCATTTCTTTTACAGCTCTACAATTTCTGGCCTTGGCTCATTCACTACTTCCTCTGAAGTCACCATAATCTCTTTTAGAATGTTCAGAAAATTAAAATTTTAATTTTTGACAGAGTGAAGGAGTGCCAGAGGACTTGTGACCCTGAGAGCCCCCGGGATGACATCGACCGCTTTCTCAGTAAGATGGAGGAGGTGGGCGTAAGCAGACAACACGGTCACCCTCACCCAGGGTCTGGTGCTGTTGTCAGCAGAAGTGTCCCCACAGTGCCGGGACAGAGGAGGACGCTGCTGTCAGACCTGCGCAGGGAGCAGCTAGTGCACACACGCTTCACATGAGCTACGCTCTGGGTCCATCGGTCGTCTGTGTAGAGTCCCTTCTGGCCTTGGCAGAGTTCATTTTACTACCACTGGACCTGGAAATGGAGTGTTTTATCTTTCTCATTCACTGGTTCATTAAACACGTGTATCCTGAGCACCTGCTAGGCAAATCAATGCTGATAGAGACTCGGTGTGCCCCCAAGGAGCTCACAGACCGCTGGTGAAGTGGATGTGTAAACGGCCTGATGTGTAAACTGTCTCTTTCCCTAATGTCCAGACAGAGCCTGCCACGTAACAGAGACTCAGTAACTACTTTTGCAGGTGTGAATACGATCTCTGTCCCCACACAGGCATGTCTGTGTATGTGTGTGCCTGTGTGTACATAAGTATGTACGGCTTTTACCTTTTCACAAATCTGTCAAAAGTGACACATCTTAAAAGATATTTTCCATTATGCAAAATGTCAATATTTCATTGTTGAATACAAATTAGACATCAAATGAAAATCATATAGACCAAAAATTACCATAATATTTATTCATTTGTAGCTACCATTAATTTTCATTGGGAATCTCCTATTCACAAATAAAATGTGACGGAAAAGTATTCTTTAATGAAATCATGTATCTGCTAACTCCGTTATCTACAGGAGACACACCGTCCATCTTCTGAGGTTAATTTGTAGAACCTCACATGTACTGCGTTGAGTCTGTTTACTGCCAGCACAGAGACAGTCTCCAGCCACCGCAGTACGGGCTGCTGCTCCTGCTGAAACACCCGGAGGTGGAAGGTGAGGAGATTTCTGCTGGGCTTGGGCAGCGGACACTGCAGCAGAGGCGCCATCCCACCGCTTCATGCTCATGTAGTAGCTTCCCTGAGTGAAGGATAATTAATACAGGCCTATCTTATGAAAACTAAAAAATACATGTAATTGTGAAGACAAAATTTTAAAAATTCAGTAGCAAGCCTATCATTCAGAAAAGCTTTTGCACTGTATTGGGTGGTGTCCTGCCCACCCTCTTCCTGTGTGTATGTGCACATTTTGCAAACAATATTTTAATTGCACTGTATCATAACCTTAGTTTTTCACTAGGTGACATGTCATGAATTTGTTCACAGGTTATTTGGTTTTTTAATATTGTTATTAACTAGCATGTAATTTTTAGTTCTGTGAATACACCATAATTTACTTAATACCTTATCATTGGGCTTTTCATTATTTTCTGTTTTTTTGCTATCACACACATAGTGCTGCGAAAATTCATTGCACAGAAAATTTGTGTTATGTACCTGATTATGGCTTTAGGATATATTTCTAGTAATTGAATTGCAGTATCAAAGGTAATACACAAATTTGGTCATTATTCTCAAGGTTTGAAAGGTCCTTTGGAAAGCCCTGTATAATCTGTTCTATGTAAATGGCACTAGATAACCTGGAATATTTTCTTCGTGATGAAGATGACATGAAGTGGCCCTAATGATTTTGAAGCAATGCCTGAGGTGCAGGAAGAAGAGAGTACTTCTGAATCTCAGGACGGGGTTGCGCGTTCCACGCGTCAGGTGTGACTAGGGACCAGCCTGTGTACTCTTTCAGCTCAGCCTCCCTCGTGTTATCAGGACGTGGGGTGGGCACATAATCCTCTTTTACATATCTTACTGTATAATTCTCTTTTACATAAATTACTGTTGTTAAACTTCTGTGACTCAGGACCAGGCACCAGCTGTGACTTGGGACCAGCCTGTGCACTCTCCCAGCTCAGGTTCCCTCTTGGTACAAAGCCACACGAAGTGGAAGATGAGTGCTGTCTGCAGCACTTCTGTGGATGTCTGAAGCCTTTTGATGAAACTAAAGCGGTTGTTTTCTCTTCACAACTTTAAGGGAATCTACACTGCCCTGGCTCACTATGTTTGGCTCACCGAAAAGCAGTGTGTGGTTACGGCAAAGCAGTCCTGGGTCTGAATGCTGGCTTCACAATTTGATGGTCTCCGTCAGGTTACTTAATGTCTCTGAGTTGTAGTTGCATTCTCCTAAAAATAAGAATATAAATACTTATCCTAGAGGGTGGTAGAGAGATTTTAATGCTAAGTCATACATTCAAGTTCCTAGCAAACTGGCTGGTACAAGAGGCACTTACTTCCCTCACCTTCTCATACGTGCTCAGAATAATGGTTAATGATAACATATGGGATCACCTTCTGAAGTGAGAATTCTCTGCATCCTCAGTTTGGAAGGAACCGTGTGGAGCAAACGGCCGCAATCCCTGCCCTCGGAGTTCTTGTTGAACAGCATGGAGTAGATTCTGGCATTAGGATGAGCACTCTCATCAGCACTCAGTCATTCTGTTCTTGTACACGTCTTCTGACTTAACAGCTTAGCGTAGAGATTATCCTGGAGAATCTTCACATGCAATTGAGAAAAGTGTATCTTCTGCTGTTGTTGGGTAGAATGTTTTGTACAGATTTTTCAACATATTTTTACTGGTTCTTTCTTACTGTTGGATAGACACTTTTAACATTATATCTCTCATTATCTATAATAACTTTGTTCATAATTCATTTTATCTGCTCTTATTACAGCTACTTTAGTATAGATTTCTTGTGCTTTGTTTGCATGATATATCTATTTATATTTTTTCACTTTTAGTCAGTTTGTACTTTTGAATCTAAAGAATGACTCCTGTAAACACCACAGAGTTGGGTATTGCTTTTTATTCAGTTTGGTAATCTCTATCTTTTTTTTCTTTTCAGAAAACAGAAATATTTAATCCCTTTCCCACAAATTAGAGCTGGTTTTATCCTCAGAGAACAGCTTGACATGTGTGCGCACATGCTTACGATTCACTTCACGAAGTGTTCTTTAAACCGATGTAGTGCAGGAGGTGCACCAAGACAGAAGATGCGGAGAAAGCCACACCTCGGAATGGTCCTCCAGAAATTCAACATCTTTGTAATTGTGTCTTGTGGCTTATTACTCCAAATTATTCTTTATCATAATCTTTCTTTTGAGGGGAGAGATTAATGGAAGTACAGCCATGAAAGAAATTTTTCTTTACCGGCATCACTGCAAGAGCCCAAAAGGTTCTCAGTCCAAGTCACCCACTCACTTCCAGAAACATGCCAGCTGCAGTGATCAATCAATCACTTGAAGTTTCCCTTTCTCCAGCTACACTGTGCTACCAAATTCTCTGAATTCCCTGAACCTCAATGATACGGTTTGGGTCGTTTCCCCATCCAAATCTCATGTGCAAGTGTAACCCAGTGTTGGAGGCGAGGCCTGGTGGGAGTGATTAGATCATGGGGGCAGTTTCTACCCATCCCCTTTGTGCTGTTCTTGTGATAGAATTCTCATGAGATCTGGTTGTTAAAAAGCGTAGTACCTCCCCTCTCTCTCGCTTCCTCTTGCCCTGGCCATGTGAAGTGCCAGCTTCCCCTTCACCACCTGCCATGACTGAAGCTGAGCAGATGTGGTCATGCCTCTTCTACAACCTGTAGGACTATTAGCAAATTAACCCTCTTTACTCTGTAAATTACCCAGTTTCAAGCATTTCTTTGTAGCAATATGAGAACAAACTCAAAATGCCAATTATCAAAGCCAGTGCCAGAGTCAAACCTAGAAGATAAAACCAGAGAAGGTCTTCCTCTCTGCCAGTGCTAGCTTTTGTCTTCTCAACAATGATAATAAATCCTGCTGGTCTGTAATTATGGAAAAGGAAAGACTTTTTGCCAGGATCATCTATTCGCCTTTCGTTATTCCCATCCCTGTTTCCATCTGCCAATAACTTCCCTTCCATGCCAGGGCTGGAGCACATGTGACACCTGGAGCACATCTGACACTTGCATATGAATGGAAGACTGTGGTGCACAAGGAAAGTAAATTATAATCCATATCTTGGAGGGTGGAGTATCAGATATTGACCTTTACCACCCAACCCCTGCCAAACATCCTGTGTTTACAGAATCCCCAGCTATCATACTGCTAAAGCAAAAATGAAATTGAGATCAGGCCTAAAAAAATCCCCAAGGAAACAAAACCAAAGCTTAAAAAATCGCTTTAACTGCAAACATGAGTGAAACGTGGGTCATTTCCAACAAATGGTTATGTCAGACAATACCAAAACTTTACCCCAGCCAATTCTACGCAGCCAACTAACGTGATTATGTGGCTAGGGACTTTCCAACTTGCTTTTTAGAATGGCAATTTTGTGGCTAGATGCAGTGGCTCACGCCTGTAATCCCAGCACTTTGGGAGGCTGAGGCAGGTGGATCACTTGAGGCCAGGAGTTTGAGACCAGCCTGATCAACATGGCGAAAACCCATCTTTACTAAAAATACAAAAATTAGCTGAGTGTTGTGGCATGTGCCTGTAGTCCCAGCTACTCCAGAGTCTGAGGCAGGAGACTCACTTGAGCCTGCTAGGCAGGGGTTGCAGTGAGCCAAGACTTTGCCATGACACTCCAGCCTGAGTGACAGAGCAAGACTCTATCTCAAAAATAATAAATAAATAAGAATAAAAGGCAATTTTGCAATTGCAAGCCAATCCAAATAGTGTCTTTATTTTGCTTCCATACTCCCCCAATAAATACTTGCCTGTGATGTTTTGTCACTGGAACACTAAATCTCTTTAGGTCTGGGGTTCCTGAATTGCTTTTTACTCAAATAAGGTCTTTAAAATTTTACTGTGGCTCAGACTTCTTCTTACGGTTTGGTGTCGGACTGAACTTCACCCCACTCCCTGCTACACATACACCCGTGATCCCAGGAGCACTGAGGAACCAGGCAAACAGTACCTGCTGGGCCCATTGTTCTCACTGCTTTCTTTCTGCATCTGGTGGTTCTGGGTAAGTCCTCAGATTTCAAGCTCTGCATTTTGAGTCCTGAACTCTTTGAGATTATTTTAGAAATTTTATTTCTGATTGGCTCCTGAGGTCAAACTGGGTGTTCTACAGTAACTGGACTAGGTCCACCACTCTAGTGCACTAGCTTCTGGACTAGGTCCAGCATCCAGATTGGGATTCAGTTGTTGAACTGGATGTTAAACAAGTCAAACTGGGTGTCTGACAAGAGCTGAATTATGTCCAGTTGAAGGCCTCGGGTAGGTGAATTTTAGAACAGGTTATTTTGGGTTTATAAGCATCAAAGTCTGGGATTCCTCCATCAGGAATCAGTTTTTGATTTCAGGGACATATTAGAAATCTCACTTATTAGGCATTTTTGGCTTAAAATACAGCAGGGAGTATTTTCTGCTGTAGCTGAAATGGCTCTTGCAGCCCTATTCATTAATACATTCTAACCAGAGCTTGGTGACCTGATAAAAACAGAAGATTGGATGGGGAAATCATGGATGTGGCTGAATTGGTTACCACAGGTGAACATTTCGATAGAATTTAGAACAAAACATAGTCAAGAATCAAAGGTTAATTAGTTCATGTCTTTGCAGCTACAACAGTTACAGGAACAAAGACCAAGAGGACCTCCTCATGTGTGTGTGTATATATATGTATACATGTATACACACACACACACACACACACACACACATATATATATATATATAGTTTTTTTTTTTTTTTTGAGACAGAGTCTCAGTCTGTCACCCAGGCTGGAGTGCAGTAGCCAGATCTCGGCTCACTTCAACTTCTGCCTGCCGGGTTTAAGCGACTCTCCTGCCTCAGCCTCCTGAGTAGCTGGGATTACAGGCCTGTGCCACCACACCCAGCTAATTTTTGTATTTTTGGTAGAGATGGGGTTTCACCATGTTGGGTAGGCTGGTCTCAAACTCCTGACCTCATGATCTGCCTGCCTCGGCCTCCCAAAGTGCTGAGACTACAGGCGTGAGCCACGGCGCCCAGCCCTCATGTATATTATAACTCAAAATCTAGTACTCTAAATAATGAAGCCCTTAAGTACCTCACTACACCTGCCACCATTGTAAACAGTCAAGCCACTGGAAAAATGAGGCCACTGGTCTCAGTGAGTCCACCGGTCCACTCTTGCACCAGTCATTTAATGGACCTCATCCTTTTGACTCTATTTCCCTTTTAGAAAAAAATTGCCCAGAGTTTGACTTTCAAGACAATCAATACCGATGTAGCTTCAAGGGATTTGCTAGTAAGTTATTCCCACAACACCCTTAAATGTACGGGGGAAAACTAAGAATAATATCAGTGGGGAGTCACATTCAGTATTGGTGGATACTAGAGCTCCTTATCCACATTAAGCTCCACCCTAATAATTCAACCAATCCCTTGTAGTAAAGAAAATATTTCTATGGTGGGGATTTCAAATCAAGTTCAGAAATTCCCTGGGTATGAACCAGTTTAAATGTCACTTGAATCATTCTCAGAAAAAGCATGCATTCTTATATGTGACATCACTCCAGTAAATTCACTGGGATGGTGTTTTCTTTCTAAATTGAGAAGAAACAAAGTACTGTTTGGAGGGAAAAATAATCCTAGCTTCCCAACCATCCTGAACCTGAACTGCTTTGTTCCCTAAAAGCAGGGATTGATAATATTGAAAATTAAACTTAAACCAACTCTGACCTTTTTGAAGAACCTAAATACTTATGGGTCTCTTCTTCCACTGACATAGGAAATTAAAAGTGCTGAACCTATAAAAATCCAAATAGACTACGTTAGTCTATTTTGTGTCATTATAAAGAAATACCTGCTGGGCATGGTGGCTCAAGCCTGTAATCCCAGCAATTTGGGACGCCAAGGTGGGAGGATAACTTGAGTCAAGGATTTTCAGAACTGACTGGACAACATAGTGATACCCTGTTTCTACAAAAAATTTAAAAAATTAGCCAGGCATGGTGGCATGCACCTGTAGTCCCAGCTACTCAGGTGGCTGAGGTGGGAGGATCACTTGAGCCTGGGAGGTTGAGGCTGCATTGAATCATGATCTCACCACTGCATTGCAGCCTGGGCAACAGAGTGAGACCATGGAGTGAGAGAGAGAGACAGAGAGAGAGAGAGTGAAGGGGAGGGGAGGGGAAGGGAGAAAAGAAAAAAGATAGGAACACTTTTATACTGTTGGTGGGAATGCAAAATTAGTTCAACTATTGTGGAAGATAGTGTGACAATTCCTCAAAGACCTAGAACCAGAAATACCATTTAACGTAGCAATCCCATTACTGGGTATATACCCAAAGGAATATAAATCATTCTATTATGAAGATACATCTATGTGTATGTGCACTGCAACACTATTCACAGTAGTAAAGATATGGAATCAATCTAGATGCCCATCAGTGACAGTCTGGATAAAGAAAATGTGGTATATATCCACCATGGAATACTATGCAGCCATAAAAAGGAACGAGATCATGTCCTTTGCAGGGACATGGATGGAGCTGGAAGCCATTATCCTCAGCAAACTAATGCAGGAACAGAAAACTGCAAATTCTTACTTATAAATGGGAGCAAAACAATGAGAACACATGGACACATGGAAGGGAACAACACACTCTGGGGCCTATGCGGGGTGGCATGGGGGGAGAGCATCAGGAAAAATAGCTAATGCATGCTGTTAAGTTATACTTAGGTGATGGGTTGCAAACGCAAGTGAAACGTGGTGGTCAATACTTAGGTGATGTGTTGATAGGTACAGAACCACCATGGCACACATTTACCTATGTAACAAACCTGGACATCCTGCACACATACCCTGGAACTTCCAAAAAAAAAAAAAACTATCCTTTGATACTTGATCTTAATTTAAAATGCCACATATCTTTAGTTAAAAAAAAATCTAAAAAAAAAGGAAAGAAATATTCAGGAAGGACTCAGGGATGGTGAAAGTTAGGCTTACATGGGTCCTACTACAGGTGGGCAGCTATCTGGTCCATGGGACAATTTACGGTTAATGGACCTGGCCTGTAGCCCTTATGGGATGAGGACAGGAACAAAATGTTAAAAACATAGGAAACATTATTAAAGGTCCTCATTTATAAGCAGTATTTATATACATAGAGATGAGACATATCCCACTTTAAATATAGGAAAGGGTGATGGGAAGGTTTTTCAAGTTGGTATAAAGTGTGAATCTGTAAAGAACCCTTCAATTAGGAGAGTAAGTAAGGTTTGTGGCAAGATAGAGACTTATTTAGGGGTCCACTGCTGAACTGAAATTTGAAAAGGGGTTGTTTTAGGAGACCACTCTGACTCTTCATTACATCATCTATCTTGGGCCTATCAGGGAAATCAGTTTTATTCAATGCCTCTTTCAAGAGTCCAGCATTGCGTACCCTGACAAGTGAAATGGTTACTATAGTGCCTTGGCTACCATCAGTAGTGACTACGACTCCAGACGGAAAAATGAATGATAAGGATACATCTGTTTAGACATTTGCTTGCAGGCAATGCTTCTGCCATTACTACTACTGGTGGACTTACAGAATGCCTTTTCTACAACCATGGTATTACAACGCAGGATTGCTGCTGATCAAGGAACAACTCTTCACAGCAAAGGAAGCAGCTCAGTGGGTCCATGCTCAGGGAATTAACTTGTCTTACCATGTTCCCGACCATCCTGAAGCAGCTGGTTAGACAGACTAATGGAGTGGCCTTTTGAAGACTCAAAGTACCAGCTAGGTGGCAATACCTTGGAGGGATGGAACAAGGTTCTCTAGAACGCTGTATATGCTCAGAATCAGTATCCAGCATTTAGCACTGTTTCTCCTGTAGCAATAATTCACAAGTTTAAAAATCAAGGGGTCGAAATCAGAGTAGCATCCCCATTATCACCCCTAGCAACCCACTATCAAAGGTTTTGCATCCTGTTCCCATGATTGTGCTCTTAGGTCTTACTTCTGAAGGGGGAAATTCTTCCATTCAGAGACACCCTAGTGATTCCACCGAACTGCAAGGCTGCCACTGGCCACTTCAGGCTACTCATGCCTCTGAATCAACCAGCAAAGAGAGATTTACAGGCTGGGGTGATTGATCCTGACTACCGAGTAGAATTTGGACTACTCTCTTATAAGGAAGAGTATGTCTGGAATACAGGAGGTTTCTGCAAAATTTTGTTGAAATTATAATGGGCTTTTATGTCCTTAGGCAAGAATGGCATCTTTACAGAGTTGAGTTTCTAATTAATGAACATGACGCATCTCTCCATTTACTCAGATCTTTTAAATTTTCTCTCAAGTTTTTCTGGGGAAATAATGTACATCTGTCATTATATTAATTCCTTGGTACATAATATTTTTATAATGCTGTATTTATTTTAAAGTTTATTTTTGCTTTGTGTAGCTGGCTATTCCAGCAAGTATGCAATGGGCTGAGCTATTTGGCTGGAATGAGATGTACCTGCATGGCAGTGACTCCTAACTGAGGTGTCAAATATACAGATTAATACGTGAATCCAAGCTGAGTTTGGGTGTGGTTGGTACCATCTCATCACCATTGCTATTGGTAGTAGTAAAACTGATGATTAAACAGGTTCCCACCTGGTCTTGGTGAAAACATAGGTGATCTTCTGTTGGGAGCTGGTTAACAGTGAGACTATGTCTACAGGATCAGCAGGGTATATAAGCAGCTCAGTTTACACTACAGCTCCAAATAGAGTGTAGAGAAGCAGAACAGCTCCCCCTTTCTGAGGTATTCTATGCACACAGCTGGTTTCTCATCTGAGGAACTACATTCTGACACAACCTTGCAAGAGAAAAAGTACAGCTCATGCCAGCCTCTCCCGATCCTTCACTGTGAGGCAGCCTGTGGCTGAGCTGGTTATCCTTATCTGACGCATATCATTACTTTGTTACTGGCTTATTGTATCCTTTTCTATCAACCAACTGTAGATTCTTAAGTGATATATTTTGTGGTTCCTTTGCCCTAGCATTGAGACACAAAGGTGATTTTAAAATATTGACCTATGTTTAGCAAACTTTTACACTCATTTAGATGTTCTGAAATTTATCTGTAGATTATTTTAGATTCATAAAGCATATAGCCATAAATCCATGTCTTAACTATTTCACTGTATTATAGTGAACTTTCAGTGTGATAAATAGTATTTGAATATTGCAGACATCCTTGAATTACTCCCAACATGAAATTCTTAAAACATCTCACAAATAAATCTAAGGGAAGTTGCCTATTTATTTTCTTATGAGTTTTTTTTTTCACATGAATAGGTGTTGAACTGTGTCAAAGGCCTTTTATTCATTAACTGAACAATCATTGGTTGATTTTTTTAAAAAAATTGTAGGAGCATCACACACTGGGGTCTGTTGGGGGAAATAGGGGAGGGACAGCAGGGGGTGGGGAGTTGGGGAGAGATAACATGGGGAGAAATGCCAGATATAGGTGATGGGGAGGAAGGCAGCAAATCACACTGCCATGTGTGTACCTATGCAACAATCTTGCACGTTCTTCACATGCACCCCAAAACCTAAAATGCAATAAAAAACATTGTAGTGAACCAATAAAAGCTAAAAAGTTCCTTCTAATCATGGGCTTACTGAATTGCATTTTTAAAACGTGGTGTCTTCATTGCCATTCAGTTCAATGTACTTTCTAACTTCCACTTGATTTAAAAGTCATGTTTGATAGTGTATTGCCAGTTTGCTTAAAACAGGTATGATTAACTGCATCTTAGAGAACTCGTCTCTCCTGGACTGACTGAAGAATTTCTGTACTTTGCCATGTTCTATTTTTTCACTGGTCTACCCGGCCTGGGAGCCTATCAAGAAAAGAGATCTCTCTGTCATTAATGCAATGTATTCTGATTCAGGAGACGCAGACTTTGACTCCCATCATTGGCCTTAATTGGATCAATGCATTTCAGTGAATTTGAAACATGCATCAGAGGCACATGAGTTACATCCTAGTTGACTGACTCCCTGCACGCTGAGGATTTCTATCATGTTCATGTCCAAAAGTGCCTTAGTTACACATTTTGTGTCCCTGAGAGCACAAGCTACACAACTAACCAGTGGGGACTACCATATGGAACCGACTCATTTTGAATCCCAGCTCACTGGTTCTCATTTTTCTTTCTTTCTTTTTTTTTTTTTTTTTGATTTCTGGGAGTCTGTAGTCCAGACCTGTAATGAAGGAATTGAAGAAATAATCACAAGGTGTGTGTATGTGTGTATGGAAGTGGGTTCCAGACCCCCTGGGTGCACTGTCAGAGCATCTCAGGTGTGCACACCTCTGCCTGGGGACCCAGAGATGAGCAATCCGGAGACCAGGAGGTTAAGGAAGCATTTATTGGAAACCTGTGGTATGTCTCTGGCCCAGACCAAGAGGCAGAGTCAAGCAAAGGCTTCAATCAGTCACAGGAGCCTGGAGGTCTTAAGCCCGATTCCTACTCCTCAACAGTAGACTCAGCTGAGATGGGCTGTATCAAAATAGCTCCTTTACTTGCGCCTTGGGCCAAGGTCAGGGGTGGAGTGTATCCTCCTGGCCTATGAGGACATCAAGCCCTGCTTGGTGTGCAGCTCCAGGTCTTTCTCCTCACGGGCTTTTAGGGACTTGGGACTGGCCTGCAGGAGGTTAGTGTTCAGGATGGGAATCCACACTCACCCCCATGGCCACACGGTCACCTCCTACCCCATCACCACCTTGGGTGGACAGCCTATGGGAAAGCCTCTCCCCACAGACCATCCTCTGAGGAGTCCCAGGACACCCTCCCTTGTCCTCCTGCCCTTCCCCTATCCCTTCAGTAGCTGTCTCTGTTCCCTGCCACCCAGTTCTGGGGCTTACCACGTCTCCTGGGCCAGCCTCTTCCTCTTGTGTGCTCTGGGCTTGGGCAGGGACCTGTGTTCCATGCTTTTCCAGCTCCTCCTTCAGCCTGGACAGGAAGAAGTAGGGTGGGGGAAGGAAGAAAAGGAAAGGGGGACAAGAGGTTTTTAAGAGTCAGAGAGAAAGAAGGTTGAGAGAGGAGATACAACATTGGTCAGTTTCCTGGTGGGGGTTGAGGGGACAGGACCTCCACACACACCTCTGCCGCTTCTGCTGCAGTTGCTGGCACTTCTGCTGCAGCTGCTGGTGGCGCTGGGCAGCAGCTGCTAGGAGCTCCTCAGCATTCCTGTGCTCTTCCTGAAACAGCTGCCTGGGGGGCCCAGGAGGGGGTGGTTAGCACTGGCCACTCCCTCCTCCCCGCCCTTCACCTCCACATCTTACACTGTGGCTGCTGCCTCCTGGCTGCGGAGAAAGAGTCCCTCATCAAGGGTGGAGGGGCCCTCAGGACCACACAGGGAGCACAACTGTTGCTTCACATCTTCCAGCTTCGCCTCGACCAGCTTCTCTGCAGCACAAAGGGGCAGGTGAGCACATGAAGGTATGTGAGGTCCGATAAGGGCCATCCACCTTCCCTGGCCTCACCTTCCTTGAGCAGCTGCTCCTTGCTGCTGTCCAGGGTGCAAATCTCTCTTGCTAGCCGCTCTGGCCTCTGAGGTGGGCAGAAAAGAGGCCTGTCCACACCTCTTGGCTTTCTCCCATGCCTCGAAGAAGGCTATCTGAATCTTGTTTTGTACTCGCCCACCATGCCTCATTCCAACAACTCTGCTCCTCTGCATGCTAGCCACAGCCAGCCTCAGGCCCATGGCACTGGTCACGCCTCCCTGTGCACTTCTGTCATCCTACATCCCTGCAGCGCTGCACTGGGGAGGCTCATGGATTGTTATTTACAACAGATAAACCTGCAAACACTACGAGTCTTGGCTGTTTTCTGGAGGATCCGATACCCTTTCAGCTCTGCAGCTCGTCCCCACTCCCCTCCGTCCTGGTGGGGCCTCCTCACTGAGCCCTTCCCTTCTAACACTCACTGTCTGTTTTCTTGCTCAGGGCCTGGGATCCTCCTGGGGGGCAAACACTGGCTGCTTATCCTCATTGTCTCCCTTGTGCCTGTGATGGTCCCAGACGTACCCACGGACACTGATGGAAGACTTGACCTTGGTTTGATCAGAGATCCCCCTGACCACTGAGCGGACCCAGGAGGGCAGCAGGGCCATGAGGGTGGTGACAAGGGACTGGATCCGGGCAATGTTGATCTTAGCACCAGCAGGGCTTGTTCAGGGACTGGATGTGGCAGGGGAGAGGAGGAAGTGACCCTTTGGGCCTGGTGCTGCTAGGGAAGATGTGGAAGTGGGAGGAGTGGCTTTGAGGGACTCACGTGGAAGTCCCAGAGGTCCTTGTGTTGGCCCATCAGATCTTCCAGCTGTTCCTCGAAAGCCAACCTGGGGGCCAACCACAGGCATGAAGGGATATAGGCTGAGATCATCACCTTCACAGCCTGTCCACGTCTGTGGGTCTTCTGGCACAGACCTTGGGGTGCTTTGCCCATGGTCTTGCGGCACTGGGAGCATCTTCACCACCTTAACCCTCCAAGGCTCTGTGTAGCCAGCTCTTCTAACCCCCATCTTTGATATTATACCCCAGCTACCAGCCATCCAAACCCCCTGCCTCAGGTGCGAAGGTTTACCGCAGCTGTCTCTGTTTCTTCTTCTCTTCTTCGATCTGTAAGTTCAGAGCAGAAATTCTCCCCTTGCACTCCTCCAACATGGTATGCTTCCTGGGAGAGGCGAGGCAGCCTTCAGCCATGTTCTCCTAAGCCCCGGGACGGTGCTGGGCTGGGGCTTCTGCCTCCCTCTATTGAGGCTATTTTTTCCCTCCTACATTAAGGTCTTTCTCTGTAACATGTGATGGGTAGGGGGTAATGTGAGCATTTGCCCCCGTAAGTACTGTTGTCAGGTTAAGAGAGATTAGTGCAGACATGGTCAAGTGAGCAAATGCACACACATCATATCATCTGGTTTTCCCAAAGAGCTGAAAACTCAGTGTGCCAGGGCCTGGAGCCTCTGGGAAGAAAATAAGCTAAATAAGCATTCAGGAAGTGGAGAAATGGATGGACAAATAATTGGGTGGATAAAAAGATAATGGATGGAGAGACAATGGACAAACGGTTGGTTCGATGCCTAAATGAATGGATGAGTGAATAGACAGCCAAGGAGTATGACAAAGAGTAAAAGGCAAAGAACAAAAACCAGCTGAAGAAATTTAATTGATAATTTGGCAAGTGAATGTCTATGCCATTGAGATAGTTACCCTTAACACTACTGCCTGCTGTTGGAGCCAAAGGGGAAAGACACTCTTTGGACACTCCACTGTTTAGAGGGAGAGAATGAGAGCTGTGGGTCTGACACTCATCTTCCTGCCTCTTTCTGCTCTACCAGAATAAAGAGGTAGGGCAGTTAGGCTCAGCTGGAAGCTCTTACCTCTGTGCCTCACTTTCCTTCTCCTGGCAGTGCAGCCGGAGGATCCTCAGGGCCTCTACAGGGAGAGCAACAGGGCCCTATGAGAACCTGTCAGGGTACTGGGTTGTGGTAGGGGGAACAGGGCCAGATCACATCAGATCTGTGGACACCTGATTGAGCTTTAAAATTTACTGCAAGTCTGGTGGAAGCTACAGGAGAGAGGCAAGCTTCAAAAGGCTTCAGCTGCCATAGGGAGAGTGGGCTTCTGTGGGGTGGCAAAGGCACAAGCCTGGGGAGAGGGGAGCTGCAGATACCTTGCTTTTTGCTCAAGATCTCCTTCACGCGTACTTTCTCTCCATGCACTGGAAAACAGTGACGCATTTGGGCATCAGGGACTACCCACTGCACCCTCAGGGACGGCGCTTGCTCACAGTCACATGGGAAGTTGGGCACAGCCTTACCCCCAACCCAAATGTGAACCCCTCCAGGTGAGCCCCTCCCCATCCTCTGGTGCCCATATTCCCTGTAAGCACCAAAGGGCCTTCACATTTACAGAGGGTGGCTGTGAGGGCCCTGCAGGATGCCCAGGCTTTTACATGGGGAGCAGAGAAAAAATACAAACACCCATGAAGCGAGATTAAGGGCTGTGAAGAAACACATCAAATAGGGAGGGGCACATGACCAGATGGAGGCAGGGTGCCATCCCTAGATGGGATGTCTGGGGAATGCCAGTCATCTTGTCTGGGGACATTCTAACTCAGAGCTGATGACATGAGGAAAGAGGAACCCGATTATCCATGGAAGCACAGGCAGCACCTGGCAAAAGCCCCGAGGTGGGAGTGAGGTTGGAGGGTGCTTCCCATACACTTCCACAAGCAGATAGGAGAGAGGGAGAACGGCAGGACATGAGGCAGGAGAGGGTACAGGACCCTTGGCCATGGCAAGGATGCTGATCATCTGGAATACAGGGTTAGGGGAGGCTTGAGACACTGTGGGGACCACTGGGTGACCCCTGGCTCCCTTACATGAGTCCAGTTCCTTCTGTAGGGCCTCACAGATGGTCCGGGCCTCTCCTATGTCTTCACTGGCCTTCTTTTTTGCTTCATCAAAGATCAGAAAGAAATTGTGTGAGTGCAGCCTCGAGCTGCACTATTCTCTTGCCAACAGTGACATTTCTCATTTGCCTTCAGGTAAGCCTATAGTCACCTAGATTTTATAGAGTAGGAAACAAGGCTTCCAGAGTCCAGGCTCTTCTTGCCAGGCTCTGTTGATAGCAGGGCCAGGATCATGGGCATATGACTATGGCAGCTGCATGCAGAAATGTCCTGTACTTAAGTTAAGGCTCTGCTGTTGCTGTTGTGAATAACCAGTAACTTTGGACAAGGGACCCTGCACTCTCATTTGGCACTGAGCCCCACAAACCATGTAGCTGGTCCTAGCTGGCAGCCAAGGCCCCTGAACTCACCTTGCTGGACCTCATTAATCCGGTTAATCAGGATCTCAACTTGGGGCTCTAGGCTTCCCACTGCAGGGAGAAAGGAGGTTGAGTTGACAGAGCAGGCAGAGGTGGGGTGGTTGCCAGCCTTGTGTCTCTGCTGCTTTCATGCAACACAGATCTACTGAGCACCTACTGCAAGCAGGTGCTGTGTGGGGCCCTCACAGGGCTCACTTTCTGGGTGGGTGAGACTGGGAATAGACACAATGAGATACCGAGTGGGGCTGTGGTAACTCTGTTCAAGAGAAATAAAGTAGGGCAAGGGCGGTTAAAGGGCAAAGAGGTGGGAAGTGCTCCTCAGATATGAGGAGGTGTCATGACGGCCCCAAATCAAGTGGTGGGGGGCAGGCCCTGAAGCTCTTTGGGTGGGGGTGGGAGGTAGTCAGTGCAAAGACCCACCCTGAGGTGGGAACATGGCTGGCAGGAGCCTAGTGAGCAAAGAGGGAGTAGCAAGAAGTTTGGGACAAGGTTTTTGGAAAACATTTTGCCTTCTATACCCCTTTGCTTCTTTAATTTTGAATCATGGAGCCCTATTTTTAGTTTAAGTAATTAAATTGTAAAAGAAAGAGAAGGTAAAGAGGATTATTTCCCAAGTTTGTATGTTACGGGGTCTGAAATTGAACCCACATCAGCCTGGCCCCAAACTTCAGGCTGAGCCTCACACAGAGGAGATACATGACCTTTCTGCAGCTTTTTCACCATTTCCATCAAGTCTTCAATTTTCTGTGAGGATGTGTCCTTTCCTGTGGAGACAAAACCAAACAGTTCAGAATCCAGCAGGGCAAGAGGCCAGAGGAATGATCTGACAGCCCTGGACTGGGACTGAGGTGGGCCAAGGGCAGGTCTCCAGCCAGAGTGGTGCCCCTGCTCCTTTTCCTGAGGTGGACAGTACACTAGATGAACTGGGCTCCTCCATGGTCAGCTTTTCCCTATTAGGATAAAAGTATTCCAGATATCCTCTTTGTAAAATTCTGTGTGAGGGCAGGGGTGTACTCTCACTGCTGAGGCTATTCAAAATAAGGTCAAAGCTCCTGATGTAATAAATCAAGTAAAAAAAATAAGGGCATAAAAAAGAAACAGGGAGTCAAAAATCGCTGTAACTGGCAGATGGCATAATCTAGGAAGTTTTTAGAGAGTTTTCTACAAAACCATAAGGATTAGTAACAAAATGCATTAAGATGTTAGGTTAAAGCATATATAAATACAAATAGCTTTCCTATATACAACCAATACCAAATCAGAAATCTCCCCATAACATTTCATATTAATTTTTTATAATCATTATTGGAACCTATTTTTAACACTCCAATAAATTAGTAGGTCTAAGAAATTACTATTTATGGCATTAACATTGTGAAAGGAAAATCAATCTTTTTATAAAATAAATCTTTGAAAACAAATCAATTCAAAGTTATCCCTCTGCCCACTGAGATAAATGGATATCTGATTGTCTCCTTTGGAAAGGCTAATCAGAAACTCAAAAGAATGCCGCCATTTGTCTACCTACTAATGACCTTGAAGATTGCCCCCCACTGCTTCAAGTTGTCTCACCTTTGCTTTGAGTTGTCCCACCTTTCCAGATTGAACCGATGTTCATCTTACATATATTGATTCATGTCTCATGTCTCCCGAAAAACCGCAAAACCAACCCGTGCTCTGACCACCCTGCAACCCCGGGCACATGTCATCAGGACCTCTGAGGCTGTGTCACAGGCATGCATTCCTCACTCAGGCAAAATAAACTTCCTAAATTGACTGAGACCTGTCTCAGATTTTTGGTTTTCACATTTTGGCAACCACAAAGGGATGCTGAGTAGCGGTGCCCCTGACCTTTGACAAATATCCTATCAGTGCTTGGCAGTAGTTTAAGCTATCTTTATGTCTCAAACTAATATGACAATCTGCTGAGGTCTGGAAGCCCCCTGTCCAGGGAATCCCTCATCTTCCAAAATTTGTTTGAGATCCAAAGTATATTTTGCTGTACAACTCTTTTCTTTTCTCCTTCCTCTCTCCTTCCTTCCTTCTTCTTTCCTTTCTTTCTTTCTCTCTCTTTTTCTTTCCTTTCTCTCTTTCTTCTTTCTTGGAGTTGGAACTCGCTCACAACAGGGAAGACAAGTTTGAGGTTTTTTCCCTGCTTCTAAGATGACAGACAGCAGTCTTCAGCCTAAGACCCATCCTTAGGCAAGTAATTGAATTGGGGTTTGTCTTGGCTAAAGATAAGATTAACAACAAGCTGGTCTTCATTTTTCCTTTCCATTAGAGTGCTCAGTAATCATACAAGTTGTGACCATATGTTTGTTTTGCTTCACTGGGTTTTTTGGTTGGTTGTTTCTGTTTTTGCTGTTGTTTTGGTCCTTTTCCCACTGGGTTGGACCAATTCTTTCTCACTTGATCAAATCCAAAGGAAAGTCCCAAACTATGTGGAACAAGGCCTCTGAAGTCACTAAATTCCCATCAAAAAAGGGGGTGGTGTTGGGGAAAAATTGCCAGTAAAAGGAAAAAAGTGAGGGGAAGATTTTTGATCTTGACTACTTAAGGGGCTTTATTTACATAACAAGGCCACTTTTTCTCTAGCCAGGCCAAACTGAAAGAGCGATTGTCATCCCATACTGCAGTTCCATAGCTAAGGTTCTGTCTTCTTTTTTCCACGACAGCCTGGGTTTGGTTCCTAAATCAATACCTTTCTGGTTTGATACTTGCTGCTTGTAAAATAGCAGCTATTCATCCTAGCTGAAATATGTTGATGAGATTTTAAAAGATTTTTTAAAAGAAACTCAAATGGTTAAAAGTCAGCTTAATTCAAAGCTAACATCCAAGATTGTGTGTGTGTTTGTGTGTATTTAAAAGGCCTTCATGGGCCGGGCGCGGTGGCTCATGCCTGTAATCCCAGCACTTTGGGAGGCCCAGGCGGGCGGATCACGAGGTCAAAAGATTGAGCCCATACTGGCCAACATGGTGAAACCCCGTCTCTACTAAAAATACAAAGATTAGCTGGGTGTGGTGGTGTGCGCCTGTAGTCCCAGATACTCAGGAGGCTGAGGCAGGAGATTTGCTTGAACCCGGGAGGCAGAGGTTGCAGTGAGCCGAGATCGTGCCACTGCACTCCATCCTGGCGACACAGCAAGACTCTGTCTCAAAAAAAAAAAAAAAAAAAGGCCTTCCAGTTTTTCTTTTTTCTCTCTCCTAGGACCCTGTGTTTTATGAGTAAAAATTTTTTTTTCTTCTCAGTTGACTGAATGCTGTTTTCTTCATCTACTTCTGCTGCTTCTCCTTTCTCTTGCACCCTCTGCTGCATGAGGGACCTAAAATAGTTTATAATAGGCTGAGGTTCCTTAAAGAAAACGGAGAAGGCACCAGACTCCCTTTTGCAGAGAAAACTGTTTTCCTTATGCAACCATAAGAGGGTAAACAGACAAGTTCATCTCAGCTCTTAAACTGCTTGCGTTTGTATTGTGTTACCTGATTTTTTTTTTTAATAGTTATTGCAACAAAGGCTACTTTCGGGTTTTTAAGGAAGAATATATTTTAGACACTTGGAAATATCTTTGTTTAAAAAAATGTTTTTCAAGTGCACTCTAAAAGCATCCATGTGGTCTAGCCTCATAATTCTGCCTTTTCTGGAGACCTGGAATTCAGTGTGGCGTCTTCCCAGAGCTCAGAGATCTAGTTCAAAGATAGGTAGTCCCTATCTAAATAAAACTGGTCTCCTGTGATCCAACCACCTCCCACCAGGCCCCACCGCCAACAGTCGGGATTACAATTCAACATGAGATTTGGGTGAGGACACAGATCCAAACCATATCACAGGCCAAGGCTGAGGCATGGTTGAAAAGGCTCAGAGGCGCCTGATCAAAGTTTGTCACAGTTTTGATTGATATTACCAAATTACTCTCCACTGATGTATACAAGATGCCCAGGATTTCATTTTTACCAATCACCTATGTTTTCAAATGTGTTCATCTCTGTCAACCAGATATGCAAAATTAAGGTGTCTCCTTACAAACTTTCTGATAGTAAATATCAAAAGTTTGGGTGCATCTTCTTTTCTAAGACTGTGTCCTAAGTAAGTGTGGATACGGATAATGGGCAAGGTGTTCATCACCATATTGTTTATAACAGTGAAAAACTTCAAGAAGCCTAAATATGCCTTAGGGGATTTGTTAAATAAGTTATAGCACATACACAGGATGAAATTGGTCACAGCCATTAAAAGTCATGCATACATGCAAAAGGCCAGGTTCAGTGGTTCACATCCATAATCCCAGCACTTTCGGGAGGCTGAGGCAGGAGGACTGCTTGAGCATAGGAGTTCAAGAGCAGCCTGAGCAACACAGCAAGACCCCATCTCTACAAATAAAAAATTTTTAAAAATTATCTGGGTGTGGTGACATTCACATGTGATTCCAGCTACTCAGGAGGCTGAGGTGGGAGAATCACTTGAGGCCAGGTCAAGGCTGCAGTGAGCTGTGATTGTACCACTACACTCCAGCCTGGGCAACAGAGTACAACCCTGAAGTTAAAACACCTCTTAAAACAAAAGGTACTTGTAAAATAGCAGCTATTCGTCTTAGCTGAAATATGTTGATGAGAGTTTAAAAGATTTTTTAAAAGAAACTCAAATGCTTAAAAGTCAGCTTAATGAAAAGCTAATATCCAAGAGATGTGTGTGTGTGTGTGTGTGTAAGTGTGGATATGTTGATTCATATCTCAACATATGACATGAATCATTAAAAAAAAATCAAGCATAAAATTTAATGAAATGCCTATTTTTGAGTTGACAGAGTCCCTCATTTTGGTCCCATCTGAAATCTTATACAAATTACTGCTCATAAATTTTTGTATTACGTTTTAAAGTATTCAAGTAATTGGCATGTGTGGAAAAGCATGAAGAAAAAATGGAAACACCAACATTCCCTTTCCCCATTTATTCCTGTTTCTTGTAATAACTGCAGCCAGTTAGGTGAAGACTAATAGACCTTTTACTAAAATGTGTCTAGTGTCACTGATGACTAGATAACATCCCTGCTTCCTTTTTAAAACAGACTAAAACTGGAAACTTGTCCTTTAAATTTCTTCCATAGCTGGTTGCTATAGACTGAATGTTTGTGCCATCACCCACGATTCGCATGTTGAAATCCTAACCCCCTAATGTGACGGGGGATGCGTCCTTTGGGAGGTGATTAGGTCATGAAGGCAGGGCCGTCAGCAATGGGATTAGTGCCCTTAAAAGAGACTCCAGAGAGATCTGCAGCAAATCCCCCCACATGAGGACACAATGAGAAGACATTAGTCTATAACCAGGAAGCAGGCCCCCACCAGAAGCTGAATTGCACCTTGATCTTGAACGTCTAGTCTCGAAAACGGTGAGAAATAATGGCACTTCTGTTATAGCAGTTTGAAATAAGGCACCAGCAATGTTGATTAAATCTCATCTAAATATACTAGGTTACGTGAGGAGCGCGGAACCGTGATACTGAAAGACCACCCTACTGGCGGGCTGGTAGGTACTCAATCAAAGGGAAACGTTTTCGTCTGTCCTGTTTACTTGCTTTGTCCTTCGCTGGGGCTGTCACTGTGCCCTACTCACTGCAGGCATGTTTTCTGTGCTAAGCTTGTCTCGGTATTCAAACCTTCATTTTGTAAAAACACGACAGGGCGCCTGCCATGGACCAAGCTGCGTTCACGCAGGTAGGACTGGAGGCAGCCACCGGCGTTTATTGACGGCAGCGTTTTCACTCGGGGGCACAGATGCGCTCCGGACAGGTGACAGGCTGCGTGACAGCAGGAGGGACGTCACCGTACAGCTCGCTCCACCCTGCGTACGCTTGAAAGTCCTCACAAACGCCCAGCGGCGCGCAGCGCCCTGCAGCGGAGACGGCGGGGAGAACCAGCGACTTCCGGGCCAGTCCGACCCGCCGCCTCGTCCCCGCTTCCCGGCGCGGTGGAGCCGCCACGGCAGGTCGCGCCCGGGAGAAGAGCCGAGCGCGGCGCGGACGCCGCGTCCCCGGCTCCGCGGCGCGTCTGGAGGCTGTGGGACCCCTGTCCGGAGCCAGCCTAGCGCGGCCGGGACGTCCGGACACTCGCTGGTGCTGGGAGCGGAGGGGACACGGCGTTCCCTCGGGACTGGGAGCGTCGGGAAGTGCCCTTTTGTCTTCAGAGGTGTGTGTGGAAAGTCTGTGGAACGAAGGGAAACGATGTGTTTTCACGAATCACCTCAACCAAAATGGGGGCAACTGTGATAAAAGTTCAGCGCTTTCAAACGACGCGGGGTGGGCGGGCAAGCGCTCCCCCATCTTGGCAGCGCAGCCGAAACTTTCCTGAAGAAACCCGCCAAGCTCCATCAGCACCATCAGGACGGAGAGGAAGAAGCCGCCGCCACCCGCGCCCCCACCCGCGCCCCCACCCTGCCCCGCCTCGCGGAGGTCAGCCCCCTGCGCACAGCTCTCTGCCTCCCACCGCTACCTCCGGCCTTCTCCGCCCGGTCCATGGCTCCTGCGGCGGGCTCAGCCTTTGACGCCAGGGACCTTCCGGCCATTTCCTCGCAACTCGCCGGCACCGCAGCCTTGGGAGCCACCTGATTGGAGCAAACCCTGCGGGGTGGGAAGGGAGGCGGGACTCCGGGCAGCGCGCCTGCGCAATACAGTCCCGCGCGCGCTCGAGAGGGAAGGTGAGTAACGGTCCGGCGCGCTTGCCCGGAAGCTACTGCGCATGCGTAAAGGCGCCGGGGCAACTAATCCGGCGTGAAGCCAGCAAGGGCCACGTGCGTCCAGGCTTGCGATTGGCCTGGTGCCTGGTGCCTGGTGCCCCCGCGCAGGTGTGCTGGCCTCCCAGGGGCTGCCTTGGTTCTGCAGCTCCGCTCAGCGAGCAATGCGCATGTGCCAAGCCGCGCTGCCTGTGAAGCCTGTGTGTCTCAAGGACAACTCCACAGGGCGCTGTGGCTTCTGCAGCCTCACGAGGTCACAGCTCTGTAGGTTAAGGTTAGGGTTAGGGGGTTAGGGTTAGGAGGTTAAGGTTAGAGTTAGGGTTGGGGGTTAGGGTTTCGGGTTAGGGTTAGGGTTTAGGGTTAGGAGTTAGGGGATTGGGCTTGGGCTAGGGTTGGGGTCAGGGTCAAGGTTACAGGTCACGGTTAGGGTTACAGCTAGGTCTAGGATTAGGTGTTAGGGTTAGTGGCTAGGGTTAGTGTTTTAGGGTTAGGGTTAGAGGGTAGCATTTGAGGGTCAGGGTCAGGATGAGGGTTAGGATGATGGTCAAGGTGATGGTGAAGGTCAGGGTTTAGGGTTAGGGTTTAAGGTTTGGGGTTAGGGCTAGTGTCAGGGTCAGGGGTTGGTGGTTAGGGTCAGGTTTAGGGGTTGGGGTTAGGGCTAGTTCTAGGGCTAGGGTTAAAGGTTAGTGGTTAGGGTTAGGGTTTTAGGTTTAGGGGTTGAATTGGGGTTTATGGTTATGTTTTGGGTTCGGGTTAGGGGTTTGGTGTTAGGGTTGGTACTGGGGTAGGGGTTAGGGTCAGGGTTAAGGGTTTATGTTTTGGGGTTGGGGTTGTGTTTGGGGTTAGGGGTAGGGTTAATGTTAATGTTTAGTGTTTGGGGTTTCTGGTTAGGGGTTGTGGTTAGGGTTAGGGTCAAGGTCAGGGTTGTTCATTAGGATTAGGGTTTTAGGGTTAGGGTTACTATTTTAGGGGTAGGGGTTTGGGGTACAGACTGCGGTTGGGGTTAGCATTGGGTTAGGGGTTAGGGTTATGTTTAGGGTTTATTGTTAGGGTTAAGGGTTAGGGATTAGGCATTAGGGTTAGGGGTTAAGGGTTAGGGTAGAGGTGGGGTTGGTATTAGGGTTGGGGTTAGGGGTTATGTGTTTGGGTTGGGGTTAGGGTTAGGATAGGGTTAAGGTTGGGTTAGTTTTAGGGTTAGGGTTAGAGGATTAAGGTTAGAGTCTTAGGGTTAGAGGTTTATGGGTAAGGATTAGGGGTTGGGGTTAGAAGTTAGGGGTTGGGGTTAGAGTTAGGGTTAGGATTTAGAGTTAGGGTTAGTTGGCACTGACTTAGAGTGGCAAATGTTTAACCCCATGAGATGCCTACAGAGGCAGCTGAGCCACACCACAGACTCCTAGAAGGGTTTGTGTTAGGGTTCCCAAGTTTCTAGGGTAGGGTTAAGGTTAGGGTTAGATGGCACTGACTCAGAGTGGAAAATGTTTAACCCCAAGAGATGTCTACAGAGGCAGCTGAGCTACACCACTGACTCCTAGAAGGGCTTGTGTTAGGGTTCCCAAGTTTCTAGGTAAGCAGAGGAGATGGAGAGACTTACACAGAATGGTTGGTTCAAAGCATATTGGGAAGTGTGATCCCAAGACCCCCTCATTCCACACTGGCCATCAAATACTCCTCCCTAACATCAGAAAAATAAACAATTAATTTTCTTCAGACATCAGAACAGAATTTTTCTAAGCTCCAGGACACTGGGTAATGCTGCTTATGCAAACAGAGTGTTTAGTGAAATCCAATTTACTGAGCAGGGAGATCTTCAGACTCTTTCTCCCTTTGGTTCCCAGAATGCTGGGGTCAGGCTTGCAGTCTTAGACAGGAGATTGGCAAACTCTTTTTGGAGATCTGCAGATACCAATACTTTCAGGGTTTCCTCAGTTCCAGGTGTGCCAGGCTCCTGTGCACTCTTCCTTTGGGGAAGCAAAGGAAGACTCCATCTGTGCATGCAGAACACATTAATTATATTTTGTTATATTCTGTTTTACTGATGTTCTAGCATCTGGGGTTTATGGGGAAAAGATTGCCTTTCCCATGGCCAGCCCATTAAACTACCAATCTAGAGCCTGTACTCCAAACCACTTACCTTATCTGCTTTGATACTGTAGGAGACAATACCACCCTTCCCTAATCACCCCAGGTCCAGGTACTAGGCAACTAGAGATGGCCCCTATGCCCCAGAGCCTGCTGAAGTTATTCACACTGGCCAGCCTAAGCCAGCCTGCCCTGCTGGGCCTTTTTGTCCCTCAGAGACCATAGCAGAGGCTCCTGCCCATGCCTTCCCCTCTCTCCTTCTGCTTCTGCCCAGGCTTCCCTGTGCCTCCTATTTCTAGGGGTCTGTGAGTATGAACGTATTTCCATGGGGAAGTCACTTCCATGTCTGCAGACCTTAACATCGCTAATTAAAACAAATTCTGAGTACATTTTAAAACATAAGGCTTCCAATGAAATTTTTAAAACCCTTATATGGAGAATTTTAAACATATATGTAAATAAACAATGAATAGAACAAACCCCTATATATCTATAACCCTTCAGAACAACCAGAAACACATGCCCAATTCTGTTCCATTTATATTCCCAAATAAAATTCATATGTTGTGATTACATGATGTGTTTTTAAGTCTATATAAGGTATACATTTTCCCTATATCCCCTGTATATCATTTTCTTGTAATTTATTTGTTGAAGAAACTGCATTGATTTTCCTGATTCATATTCAGAGAAAAAATAAAAGCAGAAGAAATAAAAATGTCAGAAAAGAAATCAATGGGATTTAAATGGTACAGCTGCTTTGGAAAATAGTCTGGAAGTTCCTCAAAAGGTAAGACATAGAATTACTCTTTGGCCCATCAATTCTACTGAAGTCTTCATGCTGAAGAGAACTAAAAACATATGGCCACACAAAAACTTGTACACAGATTTCCGTAGCAGCATTATCCATAATAGCGAAAAAGTAGAAACAACCCAAATGTCCACCAACTGATGAGCGGATAAATAATATGAAGTATATCCACACCATGGAATACTATTCAGCCTCAAAAAAGAACTGTGGCCAGAGGCTGGAGGAGGGAAAAATGGGAAATACAGTGTTTCTTTCTGGGGTGCTGAAAATGTTTTAGCATTAAATAGTGGTGAAGTCTGTGCTACTTCCAGAAAGTGCTAAATTGTACACTTTAAATGAGAAAAATGTAGTATTTGAATTATATCTCATTTAAAAAATCAAAAACATTTTCCAGAAATAAAGTTTATGAATTTTAAGATTTAAAAGATCTATTGAGGTCTCTTCAAAATGAATTTCAAAGTTCTACACTAAAGCACATTATTGTGACATTTGAAAACATCAGAGCTAAAGATCTGAAAAGCTTCCAGAGAGGTGAAAGAAAAAGATCACCTGGCTTTGCTGGCAATATGGCCAAATAGGAAGAGCTGTGGTCTGCAGTGCCAAGAGAGATAGATGCAGAAGGTGGGTGAGTTCTGCTTTTCCAACTGAGGTACCCGGTTCATCTCATTGGGACTGGTTGGACAGTGGGTGCAGCTCACGGAGGGTGACCTGAAGCAGGGTGGGGTGTCACCTCACCCGGGAAGTGCAAGGAGTGGAGGGATTTCATTCCCCTAGTCAAGAGAAGCTTCCATACCAGGAAGAATGGCACATTCCAACCCAGATACTGCACTTTTCCTAACAGTCTTCATAACTGGCAGACCAGGAGATTCCCTCCAGTGCCTATGCCACCAGGGTCCTGGGTCTCAAGCACAAAACTGGGTGGCCATTTGGGCAGACACCAAGCTAGTGGCAGGAGTTTTTTTTCATACCCCAGTGGCACCTGGAATGCCAGCGAGATAGAACTCTTCACTCTCCTGGAAAAGGGGCTGAAGCCAGGGAGCCAAGTGGTCTGACTTGGCAGGTCCCACCCTCACAGAGCCCAGCAAGCTAAGATCCACTGGCTTGAAATGCTCACTACCAGCAGAGCAGTCTGAGGTTGACCTGGTACACTTGAGTTTGTTGGGGGAGGGGCATTTGCCATTGCTGAGGCTTAAGTAGGTGGTTTTACCCTCACAGTATAAACAAAGCTGCCTGGGAAGTTTGAACTGGGTGGAGCCCACCTCAGCTCAGCAAGGCCACTGCTGCCATACTGCCTCTCTAGATTACTCCTTACCTGGGCCGGGCATCTCTGAAAAAAGGCAGCAGCCCCAGTCAGGGACTTATAGATTAAAAACTCCCATTTCCCTGGACAGAGCACCTGGGGGAAGGGGAGGCTGTGGGTGCAGCTTCCACAGACTTAAATGTCCCTGTTTGACAGCTCTGAAGGGAGTAGTGGATCTCCCAGCACAGCATTTGAGCTCTAATAATGGAGAGCCTGCCTCTTCAAGTGGGTCCCTCACCCCCATGTAGCCTGACTGGGAGCCATCTCCCAGTAGGGGCCAACAGACACCTTGTACAGAAGAGCTCTGGCTGGCATCTGGAGGGTGCCCCTCTGGGACAAAGCTTCCAGAGGAAGGAACAGGCAGTAATCTTTGCTGTTCTGCAGCCTCTGCTGCTAATACCCAGGCAAACAGGGTCTGGAGTAGACCTCCAGCAAACTCAAGCAGACCTGCAGCAGAGGGGCTTGACTGTTAGAAGGAAAACTAACAAAGAGAAAGGAATAACATCAACATTAACAAAAAAGGCATCCTTTCATACCCCATCCTAAGGTCACCAACATCAAAGACCAAAGGTAGATAAATCCATGAAGATAGGGAGAAACCAGCACATAAAGGCTGAACATTCCAAAAACCAGATTGTCTCTTCTCCTACAAATGATCACAACTTGCTGGCAAAGAAAAAAAGTGGACAGAGAATGAATTTGATGAATTGACAGAAGTAGGCTTCAGAAGGTGGGTAGTGGAAACTCCTTTGAGCTGAAGAAGCATGTTCTAACCCAATGCAAGGAAGCTCAGAATCTTGAAAAAAGGTTAGATGAATTTCTAACTAGAATAGCCAGTTTAGAGAAGAACATAAATGACTTGATGGAGCTGAAAAATAGCAAGAGAACTTCATGAAGCATACACAAGTATCAATAGCAGAATCGATGACACAGAAGAAAGGATGTCAGAGACTGAAGATCAACTCAATGAAATAAAGCGAGAAGACAAGATTACAGAAAAAAGAGTGAAAAGAAATGAACAAAGCCTCCAAGAAGTATGGGACTATGTGAAAAGACCAAATCTTTGTTTGATTGGTGTACCTGAAAGTGATGCAAAGAATGGAACCAAGTTGGAAAACACTCTTCAGGATATTATCCAGGAGAACTTCCCAAACCTGGTAAGGCAGGCCAACATTCAAATTCAGGAAAGACAAGGCACATGGCAAAGATACTCCTCAAGAAGAGCAACCCCAAGACACATAATTGTCAGATTCACCAAGGTTGAAATGAATGGGCTTCCCACAAAGGGAAGCCCATCAGACTAACAGCAGATCTCTCAGCAGAAACCCTACAAACCAGAAGAGAGTGAGGGTCAATATTCAACATTCCTAAAAGAATTTTCAACCCATTATTTCGTAGCCAGTCAAACTAAGCTTCATAAGCAAAGGAGAAGTAAAATCCTTTACAGACAAGCAAATGGTGAGACTTTGTCACCACCAGGCCTGCCTTATAAGAGCTCCTGAAGGACGCACTAAACATGGAAAGAAACAACCAGCACCAGCCACTGCAATAACAATAACAAATTGTAAAGACCATCGCTACTATGAAGTAACTGCAATGAATGGGCAAAATAACCAGTTAGCATCATAATGACAGGATCAAATTTACAAATAACAATATTAACCTTAAATGTACACAGGCTAAATTCCCCAATTAAAAGACATAGACTAGCAAATTGGATAAAGAATTAAGACCCATTAGTGTACTGTATTCGGGAGACCCATCTCAAGTGCAGAGACACACATATGTTCAAAATAAAGGGATGGAGGAAGATTTACCAAGCAAATGGAAAGCAGAAAAAAAGCAAGGATTGAAATCCTAATCTCTGATAAAACAGACTTTAAACCAACAAAGATCAAAAGAGACAAGGGCATTACATAATGGTAAAGGGATCAATGCAACAGGAAGAGCTAACTATCCTAAATATAAATGCACCCAATACAGGAGCACCCATATTCATAAAAGAAGTTCTTAGAGATCTAAAAAGAGACTCAGACTCCCATACAATAGTAGTGGGAGACTTTACACCCCGCTGTCAATATTAGATCAATGAGATAGAAAATTAACAAGGATATCCAGGACTTGAACTCAGCTCTGGACCAAGCAGACCTGATAGATATCTACAGAACTCTCCACCCAAATGAACAGAATATGTGTTCTCAGCACCACATCACACTCATTCTAAAATTGACCACATAATTGGAAGTAAAACACTCTTCAGCAAATGTAAAAGAATGGAAATCATTACAAACAGTCTCTCAGACCACAGTGTGATCAAATTAGAACTCAGGGTTAAGAACCTCACTCAAAACTGCACAACTACATGGAAACTGAGCAACCTGCTCCTGAATGACTACTGGGTAAATAACAAAATTGAGGCAAAAATAAAGAAGTTATTTAAAACCAATGAGAACAAAGACACAATGTACCAGAATCCCTGGGATTTTAAAGCAGTGTGTAGCAGGAAATTTATAGCACTAATGCCCACAAGAGAAAGCAAGAAAGATCTGAAATTTACACTCTAACATTGCAATTAAAAGAACTAGAGAAGCAAGGGCAAACAAATTCAAAAGATAGCAGAAGACAAGAAATAATGAAGATCAGAGAGAAGTGAAGGAGGTAGACACATGAAAAGCGCTTCAAAAAAATTGATGAATCCAGAAGCTGGTTTTTTGAAAAGATCAACAAAATAGATAGACCGCTAGCCAGCCTAATGAAGAAGAAAAGAGAGAAGAATCAAATAGATGCAATAAAATGATAAGGGGATATCACCACCAATCCCACAGAAATACAAACTACATCAGAGAATACTATACACACCTTTATGCAAATAAACTAGAAAATCTAGAAGAAATGGACAAATTCCTGGACACATATACCCTCCCAAGACTGAACCAGGAAGAAGTCAAATCCCTGAATAGACCAATAACAAGTTCTGAAATTGAGGCATCAATAGTTTATGAACAACAACAAGAAAGTCCAGGACCAGATGGATTCACAACCAAATTCTGCCAGAGGTACAAAGAGGAGATGGTACCATTTCTCCTGAAACTATTCCAAACCATAGAAAAAGAGAGAATCTTTCCTAACTCATTTTATGAGGCCAGCGTCATCCTGATACTAAAACCTGGCAGAGACACAACAAAAAAAGAAAATTTCAGGCCAATATCCCTGATGAACATCAATGCAAAAATCCTCGATAAAATACTGACAAACTGAATCCAGCAGCACATCAAAAAGCTTATCCACCACAATCAAGTCTGCTTCATCCCCAGGATGCAAGGCTGGTTCAACATCAGTAAACATAATCCATCGCATAAACAGAACCAATGACAAAATTCACATGATTATCTCAATAGATGCAGGAAAGGCCTTTGACAAAATTCAACAGACTTTCATGCTAAAAACTGTCAATAAACTAGGTATTGATGGAACATATCTTAACATAATAAGAGCTATTTATGACAAACCCACAGCCAATATCATACAGAATGGGCAAAAGCTGGAAGCATTCCCTTTGAAATCTGGCACAAGACAAGGATGCCCTCTCTCCCCACTTCTATTCAACATAGTATTGGAAGTTCTAGCCAGAGCAATCAGGCAAGAGAAAGAAAGGGTGTTCAGTTAGGACAAGAAGAAAAATCTTTTCTGTTTTTAGATTTCATGACTGTATATTTAGAAAACTTTGTTGTTCAGCCCCAAATCTCCTTAAGCTGATAAACAACTTTAGCAAAGGCTCAGGATGCAAAATTGAGTGAATTAGTCCAACCATTGTGGAAGACACTGTGATGATTCCTCAAGGATCTAGAAATAGAAATACCATTTGACCCACCAATCTCATTACTCAGTATATACCCAAAGGATTATAAATCATTCTACTATAAAGACACATGCACACATATGTATACTGCAACATTGTTCACAATAACAAAGACTTGGAACCAACCCAAATGCCCATCAATGATAGACTGGATAAAGAAAATATAGCACATATACACCATGGAATAATATGCAGCCATAAAAAAGCATCAGTTCATGTCCTTTGCAGGGACGTGGATGAAGCTGGAAACCATCATTCTCAGCAAACCACCACAAGAACAGAAAACCAAACACCACATGTTCTCACTCATTAGTGGGAGTTGAACAATGAGAACACATGGACACAAGGAGGGGAACATCACACACCAGGGCTTGTTGGTGGCGGGGGATAGGGGAGGGAAAGCATTAGGAGAAATACCTAATGTAGATCACAGGTTGATGGGTGCAGCAAACCACCATGGCACGGATATACCTATGTAACAAACCTGCACATTCTGCACTTGTACCCCCAAACTTATAATAATAATAATAATAATAATCACCTACAAAGAATCAAGAACCAAAATGTTACTGAAGTTTTTCATTGAAATTCTAGATATAATAAGAAAATGAAATTTGGCCTTCACATTCTGAGAGAAATATATATGTATGTGTGTGTGTGTGTGTGTGTGTGTGTGTATACACACACACACACACACACATATATATATATTAAACTCAACTAAACCATCAACCCAGTGTGAGAATAGAGCACAGGCATTTTGGGACATGCACAGCATCAAAGCTTTACCTTTTATCAGGAAGCTACAGTAAAGTGGCAACCTAAGAAATGGGAGAAATGAATTCCAGGAACAGGTGATCCATGCAGGAGAGAGGTTCAGCATTGCTGAGAGCCAAGGGTGAAGCAAAATCAAGCTGGAGACACTGAGGCAAACACAGGAGGGCCTGGCAGTCTATGAGAGGCAGTATGGTGGTTCTCACAACTCAGTAAATGTGGTAATCACCTCTCATGTGGTTAGAATGCATCTTCCCAGGCCTGCCAGCAGGGATTCCAAATCCTGATGCAAACAATATGGCAACAATGTGGTTATAGACATGAGTGTTTGAATCACAGATCCAGGTCCAAACCCAAATCCCCTCAGTAATTAACTGTATGCTGTCATTTAATTACTTAATCTCTCCAGCATACCACTTCCTCAGGCCAATTCATATGGGAATCTAAATTCATAGGAGCGTTATAAAAAGTAGTTTGTAAAATGAGCTCATGACTATGAAATGCTTAGCATGGCATCTAAAAAGTCCTCCATAAGTGGTGCAAAATACTTTTTTATTAGAGGAAACAAACCCAACCTAGAATACAGTGTTCATAGGGGATTAAGAGAAGTAAGTACAGTTGAGTGAGCAGAGGGAGCCAGCGTGGGGAGGGCCTTTCCCAGGTGAGGCATCCATTAAATTTGAAAGTGGGATGCAGGGCCAGAGCTGAACATCAGCCAGCAGCGGCAGGAATGAAGTAAACAGCTCACACCTGTTCCTTCATGGGACAGTTCCTTTCATTTTCACTTCTGACTCTGAGGCAAAATTAGAACTCTTCTCTGGTTAAATGTCACTATTCTTAATAAAATAAAGTAAACAAGTAGGATCTGAAAAGTTCAATTGCATAAAATACATGCTCTTGTTATTGCAAGACAGATGGGAAACATTTGCAGTTGGTCATTGCCATCACAATAACACAAATTCTAAAACTTACATTGTTTACAACTGAACCACACCCTCAAATAATGAAAAAACTGTCCCTCCCTAACCTCTCTCCCCAGCAAGAGAAGGGCATTTGCCGCCCCAACCTGAGCAGGAGAGCAGGTGGAGAGTGGGAGCCCACAGCTGCAGCGGCACGAAGCCTGAGGGCTGGTGGCTTTGACCAATGGGGAATTGGGTTGAGTTGTTTGAATCATTTTCCAGTACCTGATTTATATAATAGATCAGACTAATTGAAGGAGCCAGGGAATGAGAGCCCACCCCTCAGCCTCCAGCCTCCCCAAACTACGTGTTTCTCCAGAGTAACCTTGAGCTTCTCCCAGCATGGATTAAAACCCATGGCTCTTCCAGATCTAATATCTGAGGCTCTGCTATTTAAGCCGTAGTTA